>CAIGQZ010032266.1:10052844-10069637 GCA_903798205.1 Danio tinwini | reverse complement strand
CACACACACACACACACACACACACACACACACACACACACACACACACACACACACACACACACACACACACACACACACACACAGGATTCGCACACTGGTCTTACCTTTACAGTACTTGTAAATTAAGTTTGAAATGACTTGAATTACTTTGATCGCATTATCTTCTTTCCCGTCCTTTGAAGCAGCTTGTCCCTTAGCTCCGGCATTGGTCGTTCATTATTTATTCATATTTTGATTGAAAGTTCAATTTTGAGAAATTGTTGAGCTGATTTTTGCAGTCAGTCAGAGCTAAACATAAAATAACAAACTCCTATTGAACTTTACTGCGTAGAAGAAGAGCAACCACTGAATAAAAATAATGTGAGCTCACGTGCACCCCCTTCGTTGCGGCAGAGCTACTGCCTGCCTGCCTTTCCTGACCACATGTCCCCGAAGGGTACGTTTCCACAATGAGCCTGTGTTGCAGGTGTTCGTTTTGGATGTTTTTTTTTTTTTTTTTTTAGGAATGCTAAGTGAACCATGACTACACATTTTTTTGGTCTAGTCTAAACAAACCAATAGAATAGCAAGATCTACAAATGTGACACCCTAAAGGACAAATACACATATTTACTGTAAAGTGAACATTGAAATACCTTTTAAAGAGTTAGTTCACCCAGAAATCCCAGGAATTCTGTCATGTTTTTCTGACACTCATGTAATTTGAATTTTCATGAAACTTGTTTTACCTTTTAAACACAAATTAGAAAATGTTCCATCTCAAGGAGTTTAATGAAAACATTCTGAAGAAACACACTCACTTCACGTGATGCATAGATTTAATTGATACTTTTATTTACACATAAACAATTAAGCACATACAAGGAAATTCATATGGGTTTGGAATGAAGTTAGGGTGAGTAATTGATGAGAGACTTTTTTTTGCATAAACTGCTTTAAGCTAGTCTCTTTGCATGCAAAAGTAAACTTAAAACTAACTAAGCTTAATAGTCGTACATCATAAACCTTTCACAAATGAACGGCATTTTATGCAAGAAGTTTTTGCGCCAATAAGGACGTCTTACTTTATTTAAAAATCCCACATTTCTGTCTTTTTTTTAAACATAGAGGCAACATGTTTACCACCCACATTCTGTAAGCACAACTTGATTCTAATGTCACGTGAATAGTATATAAATTGGTATAATAAATTATATTCTACGAATTATTTATAAACTATACCAAATATTTCTAAATGATATCTTTATTTATTTAACTTTTAAGACCATTTGATTATGCACCTAAATCAGCTTAATTGTTGAACTGAAACTAAAACTTAGCTGGTCTTTGCTGAATCATAAAATTATGTCAATGGCTACCAGCAATGTTATAAAATAATAATAATAATAATAATAATAATAATAATAATAATAATAATAATAATAATAATAATAATAATAAAACAATATACAGGCAGCACAAAATTAATACTTCTGACAGTACATTGAGGTTTTATGAAGTCAAATGATCAGTCTGTGCAAGAAATCACTCAATAACATGTACAACCTTTTTTTTTCCACAGTCTTGGCAAACTGACATCAGCGTAACATTCAAGAGAGTGTGTGGATGGTTTCTGTCTGGATCGCAAGCTTCCTAAAACAAAGGTACACATTAATGAATCTGTGCACTTTTAATAACACTGACATTTCTCAAACTGAGTCATTACTGTGACTAATAAATCACAGTGCACCCTTAGTCTTGCCATAAATAGAAAGGAACCATCAAGAAACCTCTCTGGTGAAAGAGTTTCTAAGGGAGCCCGTGTCTAGACTGCAGGATGAAACATTTTCAATGTTGCGAGATGAATTGTAAGATGAAACACTTTGACCACAAAGTATCATGTTCGGTCTGGCAGAAGAAAACGTGGGTCCTGGAGTTAATGCGGGACACCAGGCATCGATCAGTCTGTCTAAGGCTGGGACTGCAGCCCAAGCACTGCCTATCACTTTAGGTATTGGTTGCATTGGAGAGAGAGAGAGATAGTGTGTAGCTTCCTGTTTTCTTCCAGGTTGCTTTGCATTGATTTCTTTTTCTCTCTTCCTCTTGATTTTGTCGCCGGATTAAGGACTGACGCCTCCTCTCTGTGTTTGAATGCGATATCTCATGAACAAAGGGCAGGTTTTCCAGAAGGAACGGGGTCATCTTCAAACAATCACCTTCACCACAGCATTTGGCTGCATTGTTTATATCTGCACATACCCTCCATGCACAACCAAAGACATCGATTAGCTGTCAATACTGTACTAAGGAAGGCGCTGAACAAACCGCCATCTGATTCCTTGTGTCTTTCTCTCTCTTTCTCCCCCTATTACTGCTCCATCAGTCTCCTGTGACCTCTGCTTATGTCACTGGCTTTTTTTTTTGTAATAATCCACTGAGCCTCAAATCCTCAATGCTGTATTGAAAACCACAAGAGCAGAATGCGTGCTTAATGAAATGACATTTGAAGTGGATATTCCACAAAATCATATTCTAGTCGCAAAACAGAAACCACTCAAAAGATATTTGTACAATGAATCTGGCTTAGCACGTAGCTGTACACAGAGATGTAGGCAAAATGCTTACATGAACATTGAATTTAAAAAAGTAAAGCAGACTCACTGTAGGATTATTTCTTCAGTCATTACTGTTCAGTATTCACATATAGGGTTTCTATAAGTCTTTGCAGATGTCAATAAACATTTTAGATAATATTTGTTTCTTAATAGAATAGAATAGAATAGAATTGAATAGAATAGAATATGTTTTGTCATTGTGCAGATAAAATAATATTAAAGTGCAAACCTCAGAGGTTTACGAATATGCAAACATTGAAAAAATTGCAGTGTAATAAAAGCACAACAAGACATACCATAATTAATATAAATGAAACATAAAGATGGTGAAGCCTTATTTGGTTTATAGATATCTGTATTTTCCATATACAAACTGTTAAAACCTATTGTACACGTTTGTAGTGGTCATAAAACAACTCAATATAGCTGATTTATAATGCATCAAAATTAACGTTTTTCTTTCTATTCACTGTTTCATCCTTGATTTTAATAATCTCAAAATCCTGCTGGGCATTTGAAATATGAACCATAATAGATGTTTCATTTATATAGATTATTTAGATTAATTTAATAAAAAAAGCAACAATGGCATTATGTAAACAAACCATAATTTAATCCTCAAAATGAACGGAAATATTGTTGAAAATTCAAATGCATTTTGTTATCTACTAGCTGTCAAAGCAATTGCATAGCATGCACCTCTACTAAAATATTTTCACAGCTAAAACTTGCAGTATTAAATATACCTTCTGTAAATATCCGTTAGATCATCATTCTTAATCAATTTACTTGATTATTTATTTATTTTTTATTATTTTAACGTTCACCTCTCAGAGATATGGGATAGCTCCTTTGTTTATTCATTTTTGATGTCAAAACATGGAACACTTTGCATACAGCTGACGCTTATTGTATTTAAGCAAGATTTTTTTGATGAACAAATAATCTTTAATGGGCACCTGTAAGCTTATAAGCTGTTTAGACAGAAATGTGTGTAATGTGTAATGTGTCCACAGTCATATTGGAGTGATGTAAACACAACAAGTCTCTTTTTTTTTCTGACATTAAAATAGGACCCAAATTCCAGTGATTTTGAGGCCCACCGCAATGTGGCGTAGGAGTGCAGTTTTTCCCGCCAACTGAATTGATTGCCAGGCACTAGGTTTCTATAATACCATGTATACACATGTCTACAGAATATTTTTTTGCAAATAAACTGGGATTAAAATAGTTGTTACCACTCTCTGAGATTTTTTATAAGTTTTATAAGTTTAAAACATGTTAAAAACAGATCATGTTTGTAATAAAGACAGTAAAATCGGTATGTAATTCTTAACCGCAATAATCACGACGACCGCATGGTGTCAGTAACTGGCCGATTTACATGGGGCTTCAGCGTCAAAGCTTGACGGAGGACGTGTCTGAAGTTGGGGCTTACGCGATCGTCATAGCAGTGTCAGCCAATGAAATTAATCCACAATCGGCTATTATCTGAGCTGGGGTATTTGCATATAGCGATCTGATTGGCTGACGCTTCCGTAGCGAAAGCAACGCTGCTGAAGCAGCGCCGACAGATCCACAATTCAGTTTGGCAACGCTTGACATCACCCATTCAAAGTGAATGCGAAGCGTTGACGCTGATGCCCCATGTGAATGGAGCATAATATGTGTGTGTATGTGTGTGTGTGTGTGTGTGTGTGTGTGTGTACTGCAAACAGCATTTTTGTGAGACTCACCATTGCAAAAAGGCTTGAATAAACTCCAACACAAATACATGGAATAAACTTACT
The DNA here is from genome assembly GCA_903798205.1 of Danio tinwini. Classification (NCBI taxonomy): domain Eukaryota; kingdom Metazoa; phylum Chordata; class Actinopteri; order Cypriniformes; family Danionidae; genus Danio; species Danio tinwini. The sequence continues at coordinate 10,065,250 of CAIGQZ010032266.1, read as the reverse complement.
TGGTGTTTTTGACTAATGAGCTGTATTTCAGCTTCATCCAAGTCTGTCTCTGTCAATGTGCTGTTTATCTAACGTAACGCATGATGAGAAGCAGACATGCATGTGGAAATGGTGGGTGGGGAGAAGCAGCTCATTTGCATTTAAACCAACATGCTTCGAAAACAGCTACAATGTATTCAGGCACCAAAATGGACTTATTTTGGAGGCTATAATAAATAATCTGATGGGTATTTTGAGATGAAACCTTACAGGCACATGTTGGAGACATCAAAGGCTTATCTTACATCTTGTAAAAGGGGTAAAATAGAATTGAATAAAATTAAAACATTTTTTTAAACAAATTCATCTTGTTTGCCTCTATCGAAAAGTTATAGTAATGAATTTACCTTTTATATTTAATACTTCTCGAGTTTCAGGCATGTACACTTTATAAAAAAAGACATACAATACAGTACTTTTTCCATTGTGGAACTGTCACCATTGGCTTGAGATTTCGATTTTAATCACGATTTTGTCACAGACGGACTGAATCTGTGTTTACATTGTGAATCAGAAACATATTTCAAAAGGAAAACAATAAGATCTTTATCAAAGACCTGTAACATGTCTCTGAAACAGACATAAAATACACCGTCAAACTTCAATGTTCTGCTTGACCAAACATCAGAAGTAGTTGCGTGTGTGTTCGCAATTTTTTTGCCATGCTAGATCACAGACCTCTTTGTGACGCTGCCGTGAAATAGGCTGTTCACATATCAAGTCTTTTGCACACACAAGTCCATTATTTCCAATGGAGGCACGCAGATTGCGCTCATATTGGGAGTGACGCGTGTGTATTCTAGGTGCACCCAGCTGAAAACATCTTTTTTTAGAGAAACCTTAAGTTTAACTGTTCAGAATGTCGCACCGCAAGTCACATAACAAGAACTGACCAATCAGCTTTATACTTTGTATGGAATATGCACATTTCAGTTTCCTCAGGCAAACACAAGACACCCAAACACCCAGTTTTTAATTCTCTCCATAATAAAATTTGTATCGGAACTGCAGCAATGACTTGTTAGTATGTCACCCTCTGAGAAAACACCGAGCAACGAGAAAGGAGTGCGACCACAAAGCACGTTGAATATGCAATGTGCCACGCGCTTTTAGACGCAATATATGACTGACTTAAAAATTAGGCCTATATCTGATTCTGCGATGCATCAGCCTTCCTGTATCCAAAGTAATCCCACACCATAGATCTTGACTTTTTTTGGCATCAAATTCTCCTGTGCTGAGCTCATCCCTGTTCTCGCGCTTTGTTTAGGCGAGCTGCTTTATGATTGGTTGAAATAGCATAATGCGGGGAAATCATGCTGTGAGTCGATTTATAAATTACGCATGTGCAAATCGCAATTTTGATACCATTTCAATTAATCATACAGACCTACTTCAAGGCCTAATCCCAATTCTGCCCCTTAGCCTTTCCCCTTATCCCTACCCCTTGTTTTGTACGTTCTCCTGAAGGGGTAGGGGTGTCCCAATTCTCTTTAGAATTTATTATTATGAGTTTTTACAACAAACAAACACATATTTTAATATATTGTAACAACCTTCGTGTTTTACCATCATGCTTTTATAAAAAAAAAAATCTAAAATATATTCATATTCTATAATCCATAAAAATAACTCTCATACAGCAGTCCCACAACATTCTGACACTTGATGACACTCGAATACCCTGTCAGAAAAGTCTTGTGGCTGAAAATGAGCTTTTTACAGTGTCTGCTAGAATGTTAATGTTGTTTTTGGTGTACATCAATGAATATGGCCCCGGTGTAAATGCACAGTATATTTACGATCTTATTGCCACATTAGATGATTATGATAACATAATATATCCTGAAGATAAATACCAAAAAAAATAACACAACTGGAATAACTACAGCAGTCATGATCGTCTGATCTCATATGAAGCATGAGATCATGATGACATGATGACGTGTGCAGGTGCTGTGCTGTCCCAATTCTTAGGGGTAAATTTTTTAAACCCTTCCTCCTCACACTCGGTTTAAAGGGAAAGGGAAGTGGTACAAAAATAGAATTGGGATTGGGCCCAATTCTCAGGTCAAAAATCATACAAAATTATTCAGTAACATTCAATATTTCGGCTATCATCACTCTTTATGTTTGTCTTTACACAAAAAAATGCTGGGTTATTACAACCCAAATGTTTAAAATAGGACTGCTGATGCTTTCTGCAGGAGAGTCATCTTGGCTGTCGGGAAAAAGATTGAGAAATTAAACTGCGAATAGCATTTCTCAAGACTTAAAAGCCTGTTGAGTCCACCTTTGTTGATGGCTGATTATGATATTTTCACTATGCAAATATTTATTATACTGAGCTATATACTCTGTGTCATTTCAACAGCATGGTGACTGGAGTGTGTAATTACTTGGTCAAAAACGCGAGCTACATGCTATTATTCACATTTCAGAATATTTTGATTAATAATTCTAACAATAATTATATGTAACAAATGTACATTTTGAGGTATGTGTCATTTATATGTTAATTCTGCTCTCTAAAATGTAAGCTATCAATACCAAAAAAACATGCCACTGTAGTTTAGTATTTAGGCCCACTATTTCCTCAATGTGTGACTAGATAGTTTTTGGCTAGATTAAGCAAGAAACATCCACCGCATTCAGCACTGCAAGTAAAATCTCTGGATTGTGTGACTTAACAGTCTTTGTCTAGTGGGAGCAAGAGGGTAGACTGTCTTGTCAAGCGAGACAGAAAAGAGTACCCACAGTTTATGAGAGCTGGCGGTATCTAAGAATAATTACTCAACCGAATAGCCCAGAATTGCTAGTACTCTGTTCCTGGGAGTATAGCGTCCCACATTGTGCACCGGCTGTACATCAGTAGACACATATTGTTACATAAGCTAAAAAAGTATATATTTATTTCTTTTCCCCAAGCAGGCCTTTGCTAGAGAATTTATGGCCATCAAGCATATGCCAGTGTAGTCCCCCATCAGAGTGGCAGTTGTGCCCATTGAGATCATTTAGTGATGATGATTTCATTAACACGGCGGTAATTGTCACATGAACAGATACAATGACAATTATGAAATGAATTTGTTGTGCCACGTTCGCAAGTGGGTTCTTTTTCCAGATCTCTTGGGATTGTCAGGTAATTGGAGCTTTACTTAGCTGACTGGTGTAATCGGTGCCACAGCTCACAGGGCTTTCATAAAGGCCCGATTTGCTCTGAGCTTAGTGGAATCTGCTGTTTTTGTACTGACACACGTTTCCACAATTACTGTTTGGTATTTTATATAAAAAATTATATTTAATAATAAGAATAATTATCATTATTATTCACTCATTCATTCATTTTCTTTTCGGCTTAGTCCCTTTATTAATCAGTGGTTAGCACAGTGGAATGAACCGGCAACTTATCCAGCATATGTTTTACGCAGCAGATGCCCTTCCAGCTGCAACCATTAGGAAACACCCATACACTTTCATTCACACGCTACTACTGCTAATAATAATAATAATAATAATAATAATAATAATAATAATAATTACAAAACTACACCATGGTACAATAGTCATACTCGCGCTCTCAAAACAGCAACCCGTGCCCTGGAACGTAAATGGAAAAAAACAAACTTAGAGGTTTTTAGAATTGCGTACAAAGACAGTATGTCCAGCTATAGGAGGGCTCTTAAATCTGCCAGGGCTGAGCACCTCCGCAAACTGATTGAAAATAATCATAACAATCCTAGATTTTTATTTAGCACCATTGCTAAATTAACAAATAATCAGTCATCCTTGGAACAAAATGTCCCACCGCATATTAGTAGTGATGACTTCATGAATTTTTTCAGTGATAAAATAGAAGACTTTAGACAGAAAATAGAAGATGTTAAACTTTCTGCACCACCTTATACTCCAGATCCAGTAAACATTCCACTGAATCAAAATAACCTACAATGCTTCAAAATCATAGAACAGGAAGAGCTAGATAAAGTTATAAATAGTTCCAAACCAGCTACATGTATGTTAGATCCAATTCCAACAAAATTACTGAAAGATTTGCTACCGGTTATAGGAGAACCTCTCCTTAACGTTATCAACTCTTCTTTAGCTTTAGGCCATGTTCCAAATCCTTACAAGCTAGCTGTTATTAAACCTATTATTAAGAAACCACAACTGGACCCCAGCAACCTAGCTAATTATAGGCCTATTTCAAATCTTCCGTTTATGTCTAAAATACTTGAAAAAGTTGTTTCTACCCAATTATGCTCCTTTTTGCAGATGAACAATATTTTTGAAGTGTTTCAGTCAGGTTTCAGGCCTCATCACAGCACAGAAACCGCATTAGTGAAAATAACCAACGCTTTACTCTTAGCTGCTGACCAAGGGTGCATCTCACTATTAGTTCTACTAGATCTTAGCGCCGCTTTTGACACCATTGATCACAATATCCTCATAGACCGCTTATATTCTACAGGTGTCCAAGAACAGGCTCTTCAATGGTTTAGGTCATACTTAGCTGATCGTTACCAGTTTGTGAATATTAATGGACAACTTTCACAAGTAAGACTGGTAAAGTACGGGGTCCCTCAAGGATCAGTTTTAGGCCCATTGCTGTTTACAATATACATGCTTCCCCTGGGGGACATTATTAGAAAACATGGGATCAGTTTTCACTGCTATGCAGATGATACTCAATTATACATTTCAACTAAACCGGATGAGATGTCTAAACTGTCTAAGCTAACTGAGTGTATTAAAGATGTTAAAGACTGGATGACCAACAATTTTCTTCTCTTAAACTCAGACAAAACAGAATTATTACTTATTGGGCCTAAATCCTGTATACAGCAGTTCTCACAACTTGACCTGCAATTAGAGGGATACAAAGTTAGCGTTATCTCTACTATAAAAGATCTGGGTGTCATATTAGACAGCAATTTAACCTTTAAAAATCATATATCCCATGTCACAAAAACTGCCTTCTTTCATCTAAGAAATATTGCTAAATTGCAAAATATGCTATCCATCTCAGATGCAGAAAAGCTAGTTCATGCTTTCATGACTTCTAGGCTGGATTACTGTAATGCTCTGTTTGCTGGTTGCCCAGCATCCTCTATTAACAAACTTCAGCTAGTACAAAATGCAGCTGCCAGAGTTCTTACCAGGTCTAGAAAATATGATCATATCACCCCAATTTTATCCTCCTTACACTGGCTGCCTGTTAAGTTTCGTATTGAATTTAAAATATTGCTTCTTACCTATAAAGCCTTAAATAATCTAGCTCCTGTATATTTAACCAACCTCTTGTCTCGCTACAATCCAACCCGCTCTTTAAGATCTCAAAACTCAGGGCTTCTTGTAGTACCTAGAATAGCTAAATCGAGTAAAGGAGGTCGAGCCTTCTCATATATGGCCCCTAAACTCTGGAATAGCCTTCCTGATAATGTCCGAGGCTCAGACACACTCTCACTATTCAAAACTAGATTAAAGACCTATCTTTTTAGCAAAGCATACACTCAGTGCATTACATAGCGGTATGACGCATGATGTGCCCCACACACGATTTTGCTTCTTGTTTATATACACTATGAACAGCAGCTACGCTAATTATTCTCCTTATTCTGTATTTCCACCTGGGGGTACTCATCTCGAGACCCTCAGACTATGCAGTGCCACTGATGCGATCCAAGACCAGCGACGAGACGATCCCAAGGTTTCCGGACCAGGCCGTATCCTGAGCTGCTGCTGTGGTGGTCATGATGGAGAGCATAAGACTGATTCCTGTGATGCTCCAAGGTCAGACGTGTCTTCACGGAGGTCCAGCTACTGCGCCTAGACTGCAGCTCTGCACAAGACGTTTGGCCATAGGAGAAATGGTCGTGCCCAACTGAGCCTGGTTTCTCTCGAGGTTTTTTAAATTCTTCACTTTCGCCAATTGGTGAAGTTTTTTCCTCGCCGCTGTCGCCACTGGCTTGCATGGTTCGGGATCTGTAGAGCTGCGCATCGATGGAATTGCTCCTCAGTGTTTGGACTCTCAGTAGTGATTATTAAACCACACTGAACTGAGCTAAACTAAACTGAACTTAAACACTGAAAACTGAACTGACACTGTTTCAATTCACTATAAACTTCCATGTGAAGCTGCTTTGACACAATCTACATTGTATAAGCGCTATACAAATAAAGATGAATTGAATTGAATTGAATAATAATAATAATAATAATAATAATAATAATAATAGGGCTGCATGGTGGCGCAGTGGGTAGCACTTTCGCCTCACAGCAAGAAGGTCACTGGTTCGAGCCTCGGCTGGGTCAGTTGGCGTTTCTGTGTGGACTGTGCTCCGGGTGCTCCAGTTTCCCCCACAAGTCCAAAGACATGTGGTATAGGTGAATTGGGTTGGCTAAGTTGCCCGTAGTATATGTAGGTGAATGAGTGTGTATGGATGTTTCCCAGTGATGGGTTGCAGCTTGAAGGGCATCCGCTGGTGGTTTTTATTATTATTAAAGTTCTACATCTGTCACATTTATTTGCCAAATAATTGCAATAGTAGGTTATTGTCCTTCACCAGTTTGGTAAGCATATGCTCTGCAGCACTGATTGAAATTAAATGCCGTTATGACCTTGTAATATTATGGTCTAAAAGCAAAAAAAAAAAAAAAATGAAATAATGTTAAGTTTATGAAAAATAATTTTTAAGTTTATAAAATTTTGCAGAGAATGACAACATAATGGAAATATATTCATGACTTTGTAACATTTAGAGTTGGAGAATAAACCAAGGACTCATTTGAAATTTAAAAAAATGGGTCAGAACCACTTCAAACTATACTTGTTAACTATATCTTAAAAATTAAGTTATTTTAAAGCCCTTAACATGAAACATGTCTCATGTTTAGGGCTAATTAGAGAGTATTTACTTTTTTACTTAGTATTTACTTTCCTGCTGCAGGTCATTCTGTGTCCTTTGCTATTTGTGTGCTCTTTTCAAACTGTTGTATATAACTGTTGTATAAAGATATTACCTCAAACTTTATTGTCTCTAAAATATGTGCACAGACATTTTACAAAGTACGGAATTTCAAAATAATCCCCATCAGGGTGATGCAGTTGCTAGCAAAAATAGATAAAAAAAACTGCAAATGAACATGAAATATGAATGAGTCAACATTTTATATATACAGTAAATTATATATAAACAGAAACATTTTACCTCTAAATCATGTTGTGATTGCCCAATCAGAGTCATCTTTTCTAGAGGGTTGTGCAATCAGTCTTGTTGAACCAATGTTTAGATATGTTTACTGGCAAACAGAATAAAAATAGCCCAGTGATAAGGAAAATGTTGTTGCAGTACACAGATTCCCCAGCTCCCCTCTATTTATTGCCTTATGATGAAGAGAAGATGTGAAAGATCATAATATAAGTGCTGTTTGAGCTGGCTTGTGAAATTAAATGTGCACACAGTTGATCATCTTGCATATTGAATTCTTCTAAGTGCTTTTACTCTCCAGTCAATTCATTTTATTGACTCGCACATATGTGCTGCATTCAGGGCTTGTGGTGTTTCATTTAAGAGCAGATGAAAAGATGTGCAGTTGGAGATCTTTCATCTTTAATATAGTTATTTTCTCACATCCTGTCACTTGATATATTCCTTACTGTCATATCCTCTTCTGGGACTCGAGTATCATGACTGTTCAACTTCAGTGTGCTTCTTGGGTTACAACATGGCAACTACAGTATGACATTATTCATGAAGCTCCATCATTTGCTTATTTACAGAGTTTCTGCACTCCTGTTACTTCTTAAACTCTTGATTCGCTTTTGGCAATGTAGGAAGATTATTATTATTATGTTTTGTGCAGATGCTTTATATTGAAAGCAATTTTCAGTACACTTGATAGGGAGCAGAGCCCCTGGAGTAACCTGGGGTTAAGTGCTTTAACCCTTAGTTTTTAGGGCTGAACTTTATGCACACTTCATTATCATTCATTGTATCGATTTTTACTAGAGGTGGGACGAGATGCTTACTCCACGAGACAAGACACAAAATGGGGTGACGAGAACAAGACTACTATTTTTAATAAATTTTAAAGAAATCCTTGATAAAATATATGAATGGTAAATATGATATATTATTCAACTGAAAAAAAAATCCAAAAACTATTGCTTTTATTAAATAAACTTGTGATTATTGGTATGTTGTCTCTATTTTATTTAATTCTATGCAGTAAATGACATGCTAACATCACAACTCACAAGACAACTTTTCACCTCAACGACAAATCTTGTTACGATTTAATCTCACAAGATCTTGTAACACGAGATCTCGTCACACCCCTATTTTTTACTGTCGTCTCTCTATACCACTAACCTATGTTATTGTACATTTAGCAAGCAATAGATTAGATTAAGGTTGTTTTGATCTTGGTAGCGATGCACTATATCTAAAAAGGTCTAAACCAGTGGTGGGCAAACTTTTTAGACCTGAGGGCCACATCAAGTTTTCAAACCAAGTGAAGGGCCACGTGTCAAATCCTTTAAAAAATAACTTTTATTTATAGTGGCAGTATGCATAGAACATGTAATATCGGACAGAATCATGTCACATTAACACAAAATAGATTTCTTTAATAGTTATTGTAGACTTTATCAGCCTGTTATAACGACAGACTGTGTAAAAGCGGGAAAAACATGAGCATTAACGCCATTATCATGATGGACTCATTCAGTAGCAAACTTGAGTTTATGTGACTTACACTTTTGTTGAAAAAAGCTCTTTATGTCATTTTTTTGCTGCCGCCATCCTCACCTGTGTGTGTCACACACCCCACACACCTCATTCTTGCACAGAAAATTCACCTGCGCTGTTTTGGCACTGCTTTTCTGAACGCAGCTACAGCCTCTCACATAACAGCAGGGAAAGGCACAGCCTGTCTAGGTTAACATGTCTAGGTCAACATTGACAGCGCAATTTTTTAAGGGCATTAAATTATTGGTGGGGACATTTCAATTGTTGGTCCCCCTCCGCGTCCCCTCTGTCCATGCTAAATTTACGTCCCTAATTTTTAGCAAGATGCTTTTCGTATAGCCGTTCGCGCTTTCCTGTTTGTTATTGTGGGCATTACGCATAGTTCGGTTGTACAATTCTGATTGGGCAGTACAAAAGTGTGCTCACTCAATTGGCTAGTAAGGCTGTCACACACAGACGGCCGTCACACACAGACTCATGTATTTGCTCTGAGCGGGGGAAGTTAAATAATATATATGCCATATCGCAGCCTTTTGCGATTCGATTTCGATTAATTGCACAGCAGTGTGTTCTAATTTTACTGGTTGCACTAACTGTACCGCTTTCACTTGTATTGCATCATTAATTTGCTAATTCTGAAACCAAACTGTTTCTCAGAAGCAGCATTTTAAAAACTCCCTCGCGGGCTGGATGAAAGTGTTCAGTGGGCCGCATTTGGCCCGCGGGCCGTAGTTTGCCCACCTCTGGTTTAAACTGAACACTCACCAAGCACCAAATGAGAGTAAAAATTGAATTTTTTGGCGCAATTATAAATTTGCCTTTGTTAATTAACAAGGCTTTGTTTTATTTATATAAATCTATGGCATAGTTATGGTCTAACTTTTGAAAGCAAGGAAAACAAACTACCATAACTGAAGTTTTATAAACTAATTGCTAGAGGAGCATGTGATCTGATTGATCGCGACTGGTCTCTCTTCTGCAATCATCAATAAACCAATCAGATTAATCCAAACCTACAATAAATAGCCCATTTCACCTTACTTCCAACCCAGGCTCATTCTGAAAATGTACCTCTTTATGCATTTCTGGAGACGTCCTAGGAGGTACATTTATTTGCAGTTTTTGTTTTTGCGAGTCCACCAGAGGACACTGTGTGCACTTTTTGAGATCCCAAATTTGTCTCCTGAGTGCCATTCGCACCTGCTGTTCTCTCGTAAATCCACCAGAAGCCGCTCTCGACTGACTGAACGACTGACTGACCAATCGACTGACCCACCCTCCTCCTTCCCTAAACCCAACTAATAGTGTTTTAAAAAGCACAGATTGACGTGCCCACCCACTTTGTTTTTTGAAGAATCAACACAGCTAACACTAATCATTTACTAACACAGCTAACTTTAGGCCACACTGTAAAAAAATTGCCATAAATTAGCAGCTTTTCTTATTTTGCGATTCATGTTTTGTTTGTTTGTTTGTTTGTTTGTTTGTTTAGGATTTTGAATTTCATTATGGGACCTTTATCTTTCTTCCAACAACTTTTAAACTTAAAATGTTTAAAAAAGTGATTTCTATTAACATTTTTAAAATTTTAAAGTGATAGTCTGGGTTGGTGTTGCATATTATGGCACAAAAACCCTGTAATAAACTGCCAGTGCATTTTTTTGCAAACTTGTTTCTCTATATATTATTTATTTAATATATTATATTATTTTATACTATATCAATAAAAGTCACTTTGTTAAACTGTAGAGTTAAATTTTCTAGCAGAGATCAAGGTCCCATTATGCAATTCACAACCATAAATAAATGGAAAACAATTGATTAAATAGATTGAATGGAAATGGAAACTGTTAATTAACAGATTTTTCTACAGTGTACTAAAATAGACTACACTTTGTTATCGAATCCATATTTGTCATGTGGTGGGACGCTGACAAGGAAGTGCAGATCCAAATGCAGGTTTATTAACAAGAAGGCAAGCAACGGTCAACTCAGGGGCAAACAGATGTATACAGGCAAATTCAGAGTCGTGGTCAGTAAACAGGCGGATGGTCAAAAGGCAGGCAGCAGACATAAATAAACAATAAAACAAGGCAAGGGTCTAGTACGGCAAAGCAAGGAAAACGCATCATAATGTTCACAATACAGATAAACAACACTAAGCACAGATGAGTGTGTGTGTGCTTTATAAATAGTGCTTGTAATCAAGCCGTAATGACCCTCCGGCTGTGTGTGTAAAATCAATGGAAACTGGAACAGGTGCGCGTGAGCGGTGCATGACTGGATATGTAGTTCAAATAATGACGAATTTGTAGTTCTATAGCGATCTGCGTGTTTACCAGTGATCTGCAAGGATTAGATCGCTGATGATTGTGACAATTTTACAGTGCACTTGTACATGTATTTCCTGACTATCATTACCATATAATTACTGTTATCATTATCATATACATTTTTACTTACCACAGTGTTACCTAAAATTACTGTAATAGTATAGTGCAATAGAATAATAAAGTGTTAGGGTTAGGATTAGGGTTAGGGTTGTACAACAAGTGTAACTGATGAAAAAAACATTTTAAGATGCTTAAATTAACCTATAGCTGTTTAAAACAGTTGTTTAATTATGTTTAATTTTAAATGTATTAAGAAAAAAATAGCCACTTATCGGCTATCACCCATAATTAATATTTGATTCAGAAACAACCAAATGCCAAAGTCCTGAATTATTTATTCACTAAAACAGCTGCCGATCCCTTTAATGAATACCAGACCAGTCTTGCTGGCAAGAGATAAAATCACACTTGGATTATACGTAGCCTACATGAAGTATTTAGATCTTCCACTAATGTGAGATATTTTAAAGACAGCACAGGACATCTGCTCCTGAAACAGACACACAGGAAGCAACTATTACAGAAAAAGAGCAATTTGTCGACATAAAATAGATTTAGACGTGTCATTAAACATAAACGTACTATTAACTGATATTGATCATAATCCATAGAAAGACCTGGAGGGAGGCGTTAACAATAAAAGGAAGTTGGGTCTGTCAGGCAGTGATAGATGCTACCAAAATCCTCTCAGTGTTGGATAAAAGCTCCTTAGTGGTTTTGCCCAGAGGGTGTTATTGCAATATACATGTCTGTGGTCAGTATGTTTGTTTTTGGGAGGTGCAGATCTTCCATTACCCGCAGCTGTGCATGAATACCTCGAAACGCTCCAGCCGGGAGGATCAGCGCTAGATGGATGAGATGAACTGAGATAGGGCAGAGCTCCGGGGGAGACGCTATCATATAGTCCCTGTTGATGCACAAATGATAAAAATCCCTACTGCCTCAGTGGAAGAGGATGTGTTTAACCGTGGACTTAAGCTTGAATAACAGGCAGTAAATGCTTTCAGGCTAAATCCCTGTGGAGGTAAGTCTATGTTTACTTAGTGAAATGGGAATTTGTAGACAAAAAAAGTATTTCATTTAAGGTAATTTAAAGGCAGTTTACCTATAATTGTGTCTATGCCGTGATGCGGTATCATAGTTTGAAAGAGATGATAGATTAAAAATACAGTTGAAGTCAGAATTATTGGCCCTTCTGAATTATTAGCCTCCCTGTAGTAT
>CAIGQZ010032266.1:10006256-10017727 GCA_903798205.1 Danio tinwini | reverse complement strand
AAGTCTCTGACACACGTCAAAGTGCTGGGAGTCATGGCATGTAGTAAGTGTGCCAAATCAACAGCATCTGATGCAAAGCAGCTGAGGACCAAACCAGTAAGCCCTGGCAACACAAACACTACAGTAACTACCCGAATGTACTAAAGTATACAAAAACTCACTTCCGCACTTGCCGTCACTTCCAACCGGAAGAGTTTACCCATCAGAAAAAAAGAACTGCAACACCGATGATTCATACGGAGTTACCAAACGGCTCAATTTTTATACCTGACTGGAATCTGATAGGTTCGAAGACTTAACATGACTCAGCCAATAGCAACTACAATGGTTGTCAGTTCGGTCCTCATAGGCTCAACAAATTAGCATTACACCAGCCAATAGCCATAAGGGCTATTCCACCCTGCTACACCAACATTTTTCTAAATATCTTCTTTCCTATACAACAGAAGAAAGAAACTCAAGTGGATTTGGAAAGAGCAAAAGGTGTGTAAAAGATAGCAGAATTTTAATTTCTTTAGTGAACTACCCCTTTAAGGCTGATTTTGTAGTTCAGGGTCACATATGCACATATATGCACAGAATTAAATCGCTCTGTGCACCGTGATCTTGCTATCTTCATCCAAAACACAAACGTCTGTGAAACCCTAATCACCTCTGTGCAAAAGCTGAGGCAGCAGCAGACCAGGGTTATATAGAGAGAAAGAGACCAACACAGAGGGAGAAGAGGGACTGAAAAAAAGGGCAAAATGTTATTATGTTCCTCTTACCCTTTGTCTTCCCCTGCTGGGAAAGCTGCCCCGACAATTTGCATTGTAGGAGCACAATGCGTGTGCGCCAGCAGAGTTGCTTCCTAATTGAGAATTACACCAGAAATCCAGCTCTAGCAGTGACCAGGCCCGGCGCGCAAGCTCTGCTGCGGGGTAATTAATGGAGTGGCGCGGGCGATTAGCCTCTGCAACCTTTCGGCGCATTTTAGCGCTCGGCCCCATCCAGGTGTGAGGGAGAATCGAGCGTTTAGATATCGCAGCACGCAGCATGCATTATTTACAGACGGGGAGAACCCAAGGCTTGTCATCACTGCCGAATGCAGACAGATGTAGTTAACTTTACACACGCCCGAGACTAACGTGTGGCACGCGCGCGCTCGGCTGATTAAAATTCACTCCATTCATGGCCTTCTGTTACTCATAAACGCCAGGTTCATTTAAATACCCTGAACGTGGCGTTTTGCCTTCTAGTGCTGCATCAATTTCATTTCACAGTGCTGTTAACTTTATAACAATGGAATCATTCTCTCTGAACCCTGCAGACACGCTGTTTGTTTCTTTGTGTGTCTCTCTGTGTGTGTGTTTTGGAGGTATTCACTGTGACAAATCAAATCTCTTGCCCTGGTTGTGTTGTTCTCCTCCTCTCTGCACAAAAGAGGCACGGTGCAGATTCCAGGGGCCCTTATAAAAGTGCTAATCCCATGTTTTCTACTGACGGTGAACCCATTTTCACACTGATTCACAGAAAATACCCCATTGAATAAACTGTGTACTTAGACGGCACAAAGGCACAGCGGGGTTTCACTGTAGGCTCGCCGCTGAGGTATAATAGCACAATTACACAGTAGCATGGCAGCTTTACCCTTTCTCCATCCCATATTGCTGCTCACCTGATGTTCGGAGATGAAACGTTGACGCTGATCCTGCACCGTCAACCTATTGTTGTCGTCTTAGGCTCATAAATATTTAAGTCGCCGGCCACAAGGATCTATAATTTACCTGCTGTTTCGATGCAGAACGAGCGTCTAACTCGGTGAAAGTGCTCTTCTGCTCCGTCTCCATATAATAGCTTGAACTTTGCCAGGCATGATTTTTCTATGCGTCGGAAAGGTTTTGCACTCGTAAGCAGTGGAGTAAAAATACCCCGACAGCCCTGAGCTCTGGCCTTGTACAACAGAAGGGCAGTGTATAGTCAAGCCAGAGTTTCTGTCTCCTGAGAGACGTTTTGTGTCTTTCCATCCGGTGACACATTCACGCTGACCCTGAGAGAGCAAGAGTTTTAAAGAAATACACTGTAGAAAAATATACATATGTTTATATATGTTTTCTGTTATGCTTTCGAATGGCATTTTGGGACCTTGATCGCTGCTCCAGCATCTTTTAATGTAGATTTTTTTTAAACGTAATGCTTTTAATGTTGAACAACTCTGCAGTTTAACTAAGTGACTTTTACGGATATAATTTGAACAAAACAATTTATCATGTGTGTGTGTGTGTGTATAGACCAACATAGGCTCATTCCAAAAATGTAGCCCTATATACATTTCCCGAGAGTTATGTAGTATGGCTGTATTTCATTTTTTAAATGAACGCTACAGGGCTGTATGACGCCGTTCCTTTTCGCGCTTACCAGCTGTCTACTTACCTCGTATAGACGGCTTTCCGTTTGTTACCAGTTTGTTTAGTTAGCTCACCATGTATGTTGGTGGACTTGAGATGCAGAGAGGAGATGACTATGTTGATAGGGTTCAAGTCCGGTGAAGAACGGTTCCAGAAAGCGGGTAAGACAAAAACAGAAGCCAAAAAAAATAATAATAATAATAAAAAAAAAGAACAGCGTGAGAAAGTGATAAAACGTGGTTAAAATCAGATGAGGGCTTTTGTATTTCTGAATTGGTTTTTAAATTTGTCAGTTGAGTTTAGGGAAGTGGGTGAGCGGATCAATATGTGCTTTTTAAAATAATTTTGGTTGGGTTTAGGTCATTCACTCAGTCAAACAGTCATTCGACAGCGGCCTCTGGTGGATTTATGAGAGAACAGCAGATGCTAATGGCACTCACAAGAGAAATTTGAGGTCTCAAAAAGTGTACACATCGGCCTCTCGTGGATTCGCGAAAACAAAGACTGCAAAAAAACGTAACTCCTGGGATGTACTTGATGCTCTCCAGAAATGAATATAAAGGTACGTTTTCAGAATGAGCCTGGGTTGGTATAGATTCAAACTGCTAAAAATGTCAATAAAGGCCATTAATTTAAAAAGTTGCAAAATAAGTGTAAGTAAATAGTAAGTAAACATTTAAGGAAGCTGTTAATAAACAGTTCACCCAGATATTAAAAGGCAAACGTCTGGTCAAAGGGATGGGTTTTTTTTTCTTCTCAAAAGTGAACCTTTTTTGCAGTTACTCACTTCATTTTCTATTAAATTATGAGGTTCAAATATTGCCTTTTAGTGACATTTTAAGTACTAATCTTGTCAGATGTTGATCATAACCACACTTTTTGATGCAACAAAATATTTCCTACAATTTTGTCAAAAGACTTACCATACTATTTTACCACAAAGTGATTATTTACAATTTAAACTGTAAATTATTACCATACCTGCCAACACTCCCTTTTTTTCCAGGAGTCTCCTCTTTTGGGACAGTCTGTAACACCCCCGGGTCGCCGACTTTGGTATAGTATCTGATCGAATCGGCCGCCCGAAACCCAGTGCATAGTACAGTTACTTACCCGGTTCTCAGCTGTGTTACTCAGACACCTCACCCCCAACGCCAATTTATGATTTATGACGATTTATTACAGTTTTATAAAACAATTTATCAGATTAGAATTTCAAATAAATTTTAAATATATCTTCTGATCTTCTATCAGTTATTTTTACAATTTATGATGGCATACTGTCAAAATCGGGACAAATGGGCTTATATAGGGGCCAAATTCTGGACTTTTGTCAGTGGGGGGTTGGTCTTTTGACCAAATTTTTTTAAATGCTGCCAATTTTTACTCACTGTTGTCCAAACATGTATGTTTTTATTTATTTTATTGTTTGTTCGTTGTTGTTTTAACACAAACGGAGAGTTTGTGAACATTTAATATGCAAAGCTATTCACACAAAAATATAAAAACAAACAAGAATTGTGACTTTTTATCTATGTGCATTCATGTATTTTATATGCATTACAATACAAATATTTGAGGTCAGAAAGATTTTAAAGCAGTGAAGTTATTTGTCAGTGACAACAACAGAGAGGCAGAGTGAAATGCATGGCGTGGTAAATGCAGTAGGAACCAGGAGATACAGGTGCAGCGCTGGAAAGAAGAGCCCTGTGGTTGTGCCAGTAATTGAACGAGTCCCCATCGTTGCTCATAGCCACTCACCGCAATATGAGTGCTGAGAGCCTTTTAATGTTCCCCATTCCTTTGAGTGATATAATAATGCAGAGCATCCCAGCTGCCTCATCTCACTTGATTTGATGCTTGATAGAAGTGAAGCGCTTCCCTTCTTCCTTTTCAAAGAAATGTGCTGCAGACCAAGCAAGCACTGTAAACACTGAGAAACAGTGCAGCAGCAGACCATCAGCTCACTGATGCTACATTTACACTAGATACCACTAGCACAATCGTTTTATCACCACAGTTACAGTATGCCTGGCATCCACACTATACTTTTTTTCAGTTATGAAAACGAGGACTTTTGGAAGTGTTGCAGAATCTGCTTTAGTAAGAAAACCAACACAGGCTCGTTGGAAATGCGTGCGTCGGTATACATTTTGATGAAACTGCAGAAATAAGTACATTTGACTGCTGTTTAGGTAAAATAAGCACTTCAGACAGTATGACTCCAACATCTTTTATACCTTTTCATACAAATGATATTTACAGTGTCTTATTGTTAGGAAATAAAGGATCATTTTCATGGAGTTCTTTGAACAACACCTAATGAATATCACAAAAAACTTAACTATTATTATTTTTTAATGGATGATGTTTGCCTCACATATCTCACTCTACAGTATATGGACAACTTTTATAGATGACTATATGGTCAGTTTATTTGGTAGCTCTGTTTGTACGGTATTGTATTTGTAATGCTCTGGTTTGAGTCTGGTAAAGCACGGTTCCAAATAAGAGATAAAAACAATGTTTAATCAAAGTAAAACTGTGTGGTCCCTGTTCACATTTCTCTTGTGTTTGCTTATGGAAACTCTATTGGTTGAGTTTAGGTTTGTGGGTTGCTGGGTCATCTATACAGTACATCAAGTTTCATGAACGTGTACAAGAATGATGTGTGTCTGAAATTTACAACAAAATAGACAGCACCCTCTAGTGGATTTGTCATCTGAAACATGCAATGGAGCATAAACGAAGCAATGTATTTTATGTTTTGCAAAAAATGTAGGCTGAGGCTTGGCTGAAGAACTCTAGAGTTGGACTTTAGTGTACACAGACCAAAACTCTATTTTCTGGAACCGCTGCAGATCTTGTTTTAGTTTTGAAAACTGAAAAGCAGCAATGCATTTCAGAGTATATGGACCAAAAAGCAGACTTGTAAAAAAAAAACGTCAAGCCCTGATTATATGATCATTAAACTGAGTTTTTCATTAAACTTGTATGAAAACAGTTGCCTTAGTTCTGAATGAGTGCCATTTTCATTCATTCATTCGGTTATTTAATCTGGGGTCGCCACAGCTGAATGGACCATCAACTTATGCAGCATATGTTTTGCGCAGCGAATACCCTTCCAGCTGCAATCCATACACACTCTTTTGGGGTTAGGGTTAGTGTAAGTTGACATGTACTTGCAAGGTTTCTTATAGTCAGTTAAATGGCTGTTGAAGGAGTGTATTAACAGATATTAAGCCTACAGTCTACTTATACTCAAATGGACCACCAAAATAAAGTGTTACCGGCAAATCTTGTTTTTTTTTTTTGATTTTTTTTTGCGTACAACTTAATTGTTTTATGTTCAGCCTACTTAAATTTATAAATAACTATTAAGTCAACTTAATTGATTTTTGTTGGGACAACATGGAGAAATTGTGTGGAAGCCAGCATTTTTTACAGTGTACCTTAGCTTCTTATTTGTGTTTTTGGGTTGTGTAGTCTAGATGGATATGTTTTCTGAAACAAAGTGTAAATGCCAGTATGGACGAGGAAGGTTTTCATTTTAAAACACGGTTTCAAAACTAAAACGCACCATTGAACACAGAAGTAACACTGGGACAGAGGCGTGTGAGGAGTCCTCCAAGTGTCCACCGTATTTCTGAGTTAAAAGTGTAGGTGTTCGGCTCAGCTCCTGCCTCTTCTCTACCTCTGCTTTCATCTGTCTAGGCTTCAGATACTTCAGCAGGCAGTGATATTATTAGAGCACTGAATACTACAGCCTTTGTCTTTGACTTAAGTCAATTAACTTCTGCTCTGCTCTCTTTCATTCTCTCTCTTTTCTCACTCTGCCTTGTAACACTCGCTTTTTTTTCTCTTTCTAAATCCTGTTGTGTTCATTAGTATTCATGCTTAACGTGAGGTTATAGTGCTCATACATTTGCTCACATCTGAAGAGACACTGAATCTCAGGATATTCATGAATTGAAGGTGTCAATTTTGGTTGATTTGTAATGCAAGATATTATTTAAATATAAATGTTTGCATTTACACTAAACACTAACATAATATTTTAATCATAATTTTGCCTTTTTATAAAATTTGACTAATGAATTGGTATTTATTTTTGTAATTTGACTACTACTATATCAGTTATATTATGCTGTATTTGTAAATGTTGAACTGTACTGTGACACATGAACTTTGACAATAATTAAATCAGCAATTCAAAGTTCATTTTACTTCCTCAGAATTGATGTGATAAACACCTTGAGCATTTTTAAAGGTCACTATCATACACAGTTTCTTGCACTGTTAAGAGTCCACACTTAATACTGAGCATCTTATTAATTAATGTGTTCACTTTTAATGGTAACCCTGCAAAATCTTGTTAAGTTTTGTAGCTGTGTGAAAGTGTTTATCTTTTAGGATGTTGAGGATGTATGTTTTAGTATGAAATGTGCACCAGCATTTCAAGACGTTTGGGAACTGTAATATATATATATATATATTTTTATATATATATATATATATATATATATATTTTTTTTTTTTTTTTATTTTTTTATTTTGAATATTTAAAAATATTTTATTATTTTATTACAAAAACTATTTCATTTTTTTATTTATATTTAATGCATTTAATTATATTTTACTATTTTATTCATTTATTCATTTTCTTTTCGGCTTAGTCCCTTTATTAATCTGGGGTCACCACAGCGGAATGAATCGCCAACTTCTCCAGCATATGTTTTTATGCAGCGGATGCCCTTCCAGTCGCAACCCATCACTGGGAAACATCCACACTCATTCACACACACACACACTCATACACCATGGTCAATTTTAGCATACCCAATTCACCTGTACCACATGTCTTTGGACTGTGGGGGAAACCGGAGCATCCGGAGGAAACCCACGTAAACACGGGGAGAACATGCAACACACAGAAACGCCAACTGACCCAGCCGAGGCTCGAACCAGCGTATTATTTTATTATAATATTTTATTTTTTAAGACTTTTTATTATTTCAATTATTTAATATATTTAAATATATTTCATTACCAAAATTATTTTATTTCATTTTATTTATTTTATTTTCGTTTTATTATTTATATTATTTAATATATGTAAATATATTTTACATTTATTTGATTATTTTGTTATGTTATTAAAATACATTTTTTATATTCATATTATTCAATATATTTCTATAAAGTTAATTATTTTCTATTTTAATAAAATACTATTATATTTTTACTATTTATAATAATTAATATATTTGAATATATTTTATTATTTTATACAATTATTAGATCATTTAATATATGTATATATGCTGTATTGTTTTATAAAATATTTGATTATTTATATTAATTACTATATTTAAATGTATTTTATTTTTTATGTTGTTATTTTGTGAAAATACATTTTTATTATTAATATTATTCAATATATTTGAATATATAAAACATTTTTATTTTATTAAAAGACAAATTTGTTTTTATTTTTATATTATTTAATGCATTAAAAATATTTTACTATTTTATTATTTTTTATTATTTAATATATTTAAATATATATTATTATTTTAGAAAATTATTAAATTATTTAATATATTTAAATATATTGTTTATATATATTTTTTTACAAATATTGTGTTATTTATATTAATTACTATAATAAAATAAATATTTTTATTTTATTAAAATTAATGTTTTATTATTCATATTTAACATATTAAAATATTTTATTATTATTTCTTAATTAGAATACTTTATAAAAGTAATATTTTATTTTACTTTTTTTGTTATTTTTTAAAAGAATGCAGTCTTTCAGTGTTACATGATTAGAAATCATTTTTAATATGGTGATTTGATGCTCAAGAAAAATATTTTAAAGCGCTCTGTCCTACATAACATTTTTGTGGAAGCTGCTCTTTTTTCAGCATACTTTGATGAGTTGACAATTTAAAATTTGTAAGAAACAAAAACTGTGTAGCATTAAAAATGTCTTTACTGACACTTGATCAATTTGATCCTTGCTAAAAAATATAACTATTACTTAAACAATAAAATAAATAAATAATTATAATGCATGAATAGCCAAAAAATAGACGTGTATAGTCTAAAAACTCTTGAAAAAATCAAGGGTTACAAGGGAGTGATGTTTAAGACTAAGTAAAACAGAAAGTGAAGACACTGCAATAACAAATAAGCACATACAGTACAGGAGTGTCGGTCGCATATAATGCAGCAGATGATGGCAAATCGAGTGACTAGTTGTTATCTAGTATAAGCCGTCTGAGATTGACAAAAAAAAAAATCTAAGCAGGTTCACTCTGTGCTGCTGAATCATAAATGTCCCAGAGATTTCAGACTGATGGTAGTTACAATTTACTGTAAAATATAGCAGTAGCACATTTATAGCACCTTACATTGTCAGCAAGTAGCGCTGTATGCTGTTGTTGTAAATCTGGGTGAATAAATCTGTGACCTTATACTTGGGTTGCATTTTGTTGAGTATGGTGCAGTTTCTGATAAAGTGTCTAATGCGTCATAAGCTGCTACAGTGCGCTAGTAATCCATTAATATTGGCACCCTTCATAAATATGAGAAAATAAGGCTGTGAGCGTCTCTTTTTTGTTTAGTCTTTTGCTCAAAATTTGATTAAACAAATACAATCAGAAATCACATTTTCAGGTTCTTAGTAGTAAAATAAAATAATAGAGCTGTGATTTGTGGCAAAATAATGCTTAAAGCTTTACAAAATGGGAACAGAATAGCAAAAACAGTAAAAAATGCACATCTCCACCATCAGGGAATTAATTGAGAAATTCTATTTAGCCAGAAGTGTGATGAATCAGCCTGTAAGGTTTGAGACGCAAAAAAATATCCATAAATCACAGATGAAGAAAAGCTGAATTTATGAGTCTTCTTGGAGTCAGAACATTTTTAAATATATAATTCAACATTACCAAAATCACCACACATTATTAAGGAGGGTTTCTAGAAAAAAGAAAAAGCCTCTTCTCTCATATTTGTCTAAAATATTTTCAGAAATGTGATGTTTGTTTGCTTACTTTCCTTCTTACTTACTTATTTCTTTATTTATTAAGAATGCAAAACCCACAACATATAAACAGAACACATAAACAGTAATAGAACAGAAATAGAAGTAACAGAAATATGTACAGTATAAGCAGAAATGACAATCAGAATTATACTGGTAAAATGTAAAAAGTAAAATGTAAAAAGCATTCATGATAATAATAGTAGTAATACTGAAGTTGGTGATTATGAATGTAATATTCTGTCATGACAGCAACAGTGATATCAATAATAATGAAGGTAATAATAAACGATAATCATATTAATGATGTAATAACGATAATAATTTAAAAAAGAATGATTTAAACTCAACACATATTCTTTCTTCTGTGTCATGTTTAAAAAAATGTTGTTGTTTTTTTGCTGCTTGTTCAAACTACTTATTTAAAATGAGCTGAATGATCACAATTCTTGAGATTTTTTAACAACTTAGTTGTTTTATATCCAATTTAATTAAATGTACAAAAACATTTAAGGTAACTTTATCAATTAGTGTGGAACCCAGCATTTATTACAGTGCAGTGATGTTTATTTTTTTGTCAAAGTAATATTTAACGGGGCAAAACAATTAATTCATTCATTTTCCTTCTGCTTAGTCCCTGATTTATCAGGGGTCGCCACATTGGAATGAACCACCAAATATGCCAGCAAATGTTTTTCGCAGCTGATGCCCTTCCAGCCACAAACCAGTATGGGAAACACCCATACACTCTCAAATTCACACACTTCACCTATAGCCCATGTCTTTGGACAGTGGGGTTAACCGGAGCACCCGGAGGAAACCAACGCGGACACTAGGAGAACATGCAGTCAGAAATGCCAACAGGCCCAGCCAAGACTTGAACCAGTGATCTTCTTGCTGTGAGGCGACAGTGCTAACCACTGAGCACCATGCTGCCCATTTCTTTTAGAGAACGGTGTATTTCTTTTAGTTTGGCTTGGATTAAAATCAGTTTTTACATTTTGTACAATTATTTTTAAGGTCAATATTATCAGCCCCCTTAAAAAGGTATTATTATTTTTTTTAGATTCGACTAAAACTCTTATCCAATATCTTGCCTAATTAACCTAACCTGCCTAGTTAACCTAATAAACCATTTCACTTCAAGCTGAATACTAGTATCTTGCAAAATAACTAGAATTATTAGAGTTATTAGACATTTTGCTTAAATTTAAGGGCCAATATCATTACAGAGCACTCTATATTAAGAGACCAACTAAATTAGCATCCCAATAAAGCAGTTAAAAACAAAACTGAAAACACCACGAAAGCTGACGGAAATAAAACTGTAATAATCTTAATCCTCATAACATTGATAGTAAGCAGGTATTTCTAGTGCTATTTGTTCTTCTTCTACTCCTACAGAGAAAGAGGGAGAGAGGCTTAAAGTCTCTGTTTGTGGTTGTTAATTATTCAAGTGTCGTCACCTTGGTCTCTGGGTAAAATGGAGTCAGGCTGTGGTGGCGGTGCCTGCGTTTCTCCTGCAGCCGCTCTTAATCTGCAATCATTTAGATCCGAGAGTCCAGGCCACACTTGAGCTTCATATCCCACTGATTTATAATGAACTGGTCAAAATACATCCATCACCGTAAACATTCACTACACTAAAATACTGATTATATATTTTTTTTCAGCCTGCAATTTCACAGCACTTTCCTGCTTGATGCCTTTATTTAGCATTTGAGTGTCGAAGTGTAGTTTGTGTGTGTGTGTGAGAGTGACGCTGTCTTGTTTTCTCATTTCTCTTGTGTGTATTTGTGCACGTCTGTGTGTTTGTGTTGCAGACACATTTAAAATCTCTGGCAGGGTTTGCTGGGAGACTGTGCTCCGCATGTGAGCGCTTTCTAATGATCAGAACGTGAGCTAATTGATGAAGGTCTACTGTGTGTTTAATGATCAGCAGGCATCAGGGAGAAGAAAGAAAGAAAGAAAGAAAGAAAGAAAGAAAGAAAGAAAGAAAGAAAGAAAGAAAGAAAGAAAGAAAGAAA
>CAIGQZ010032266.1:9979978-9992514 GCA_903798205.1 Danio tinwini | reverse complement strand
AATAGAATAGAATAGAATAGAATAGAATAGAATAGAATAGAATAGAAATGTCAAAAGACTAACTTTATACCTCTCTGGTAAAAAAACAACAACACAATGTCAGTTGAATGTATCAGTTCTGTGTTGATTTCTTTTTTTATGAACCTTAAGTTATAATTGAAAATAATATGTACGTTTGCTTGTGTTTCAAAGATAGATGTACTGTATCTAAAAGGCGAGAAATAAGATTGAGGAGCTGCATTTGTGAGTGAGATGTTCACTGTGCCAGAAGAGACTGATGACAACAACAAACCTTCGCATATTTCAGCTCTGAACATTAATTCAGCATCTTGTGCCGGCATACGTTAATAAATAGCGCTTCTGGCAAACAGATGCCTTAAAAGTGCCCATTTAACATAGCAAGACAGAGGCTTCTTTATTTTGCGTAACACCCTCAATTAGTCCTTTCTTTAGCTTTACACAAAAGGTTCTGAGGATCACATAGAGCTTCAAATGCTCTAAACCTGCCGGTGATTTGTAAAGCTAGTTCCTCTGTACCTTCATTAGAATTCTCCCATAGAAAAAGCATTGATTTTTTTTTTCTCTTTTTGGTCTGGCAGCCCAGCAGATCCTCAGAATTTATCATCCTCTGGTCTCTCATTTAATCTCTGCTTGAAACAACAGCAGCGGTAATGGCAGTGGAAGGATCCCGGGGAATGTGCATGGTCAGCGTGAAGAGAGATAGAGTTGGTGCTGGCTGTGTAAATTAAAGCAGCAGAGCTCAAAGAGACAGCTTTATGGAGCAGGTTCTGTGTGTGTGTTTGTGTGTTTCGATTTCTGCGTGCTGGGTTTCTGCGTGTGTGGTGCCGCGGTTGAGAGAGTAAATGTCATTTCTAACACTTATCCTCTTTATTAGAATGTTTCCACCTGTGTGAAAACATGATCTCCTTTATAACTTCCCATTTTCTCTTCTATTCCGGATTTGACCCCGTTTCTATAACTAAAGCCTCTTTTACCTCATTGCACATTCAGAACTGATTTAAAATGCATTTTTAGATCTTACAACTCTCAATATCCAGCTCATGAATTGACTGTTTCACCACTGCACTGGGTTTGTGAGAACAGACCACTTTGAGATTGTGTTAAAGGGATATTTCATTATTTTACTTACCCTCATGTTGTTCCAAAATCATATAGGTCTATTTTGCAACAAGATGTATTGGCGAATTCTTTGTCTATAATATAAAAGCCAATGGGGCACAAAACAATAGAATTAATCAAAACCACTGCTCTAAAACAGCTCAGTCAATTTACAGTGCCTGGAAAAATGCACCAAACTTTTATATGTACAACACCTTGTGCCTGAAAGAGTAAACATTCATTTTCTACCGTTAAACTATGTGTTAGTAGCTTAAGCCATATTTTAGGATGGGATTAGTTATACAAGGGTACATGGAGTAATTTTACCACAGGATATCTGTAATAGTAACATCCAATTCATATGGGAAAGGAAATCTCAGTCAAGCTTTCAGGACTAACAACACTAACAAGATTTGCACACTACTGTACAATTTATGAATTAAATTAATTCAATACAGATTGGATTCTGTCGGTAGTAGGCACTTACCTACAGCTAAACGAGGTATTGTGCCCCTGACTATGTGCTTTAGACCTTCTCTTTGTTTGTAATTATATAAATAGGGAACTTGAGGTTTGCCACAATTTGTCACATTATCTAGAATGCAGCTAAATTCTTCTTCAAGTGCTTCTATTCAACAACATTCATTTATTTTCCTTTGGCTGAGCCACTTATTTATCAGGGGTCACCACAGCAGAATGAACTATTCAGGCATATCTTTTATGCAGTGGATGCGCTTCCAGCCGCAACCCAGTACTGGGAAACACCCATACTGTTACGATTACCAGTGATCCAGCCTGAGCAGATCTCTGGTAAACACCTAGGACTACAAATCTGCTGATAAATGGACTACATATTCAGTCATGCACCACACACACACAACGGATTCCATATTCTGTTTGATTACACACTCGCAGCTGATACTCATGTACATTGATTATGTGGACTATTTAAAGCCCTCTGTTTCACACACATGTTGCTAAACATTGTTAAGCTGTTGCTGTCCTTATGTAAGTGTTTAGCGCTGTTTCCTGTATTTTTAATCTTGGACTGTTTATCGTGTTTTGACCCTTTGCCTGCTTTTGGATTACGCTTTTGGATTCCCTACTACACTGTAAATGCGGGTTTTTGATCCCTGCCTGTCCGACCATTCTTATAATAAAGCTGCAATTGGAACTACCCTGGTTTGCATAGCATCTATACACAACACATTCACTCTCACATTCCCACACGCACTCATACACTACGGCCAGTTTTGTCTACCCAATTTGCTTATACCACATGTCTTTGTACTGTGCTGGGGGAAACCAGAGGACCTGGAGGAACACTGGAAAACAACATTTACATACAGTTGCAATCATAATTATTCAACCCCCTTTGAATTTTTTTTCTTTTTTAAATATTTCCCAAATGATGTTTAACAGAACAAGGACATTTTCACAGTATGTCTGATAACGGTTTTTTTTTCTTCTGTAGAAAGTCTTATTTGTTTTATTTTGACTAGAATAAAAGCAGTTTTTAATTTTTAAAACCCATTTTAAGTTTTTAAATTATTAACCCCTTTAAGCTATTTATTTTTTTCCATAGTCTACAGAACAAACCATCATTATACAATAACTTTCCTAATTTCCCTAACCTGCCTAGTTAACCTAATTAACCTAGTTAAGCCTTTAAATGTCACTTTAAGCTGTATAGAAGTGTCTTGAAAAATATCTAGTCAAATATTATTTACTGTCATCATGTCAAAGATAAAATAAATCAGTTATTAGAGATGAGTTATTAAAACTATTATGTTTAGAAATGTGTTGAAAAAATCTTCTCTCCGTTAAACAGAAATTGGGGAAAAAAATAAACAGGGGGGCTAATAAATCAGGGGGTTGAATGATTCTGATTGCATCTGTATAATATACTCATAAGGTCTATTTTCACAAGATTATAATTATTAGAGGTCATTTTTTACCTGAACATGTATACAGATGGTAAAAGTCACCCAAATCTTTGCTCACATGTCTATAAAGATTGCTAAGATTGGGACATTTGGATGGGGCTAAATTCACTGACAAGCTCTGGTAATGATTACTTCATCCACCCTATGTGAGTCTTTAAATTAATAATATGGACCCTAAAGGTACTATGAGCCAAATTAGCCAAAAGCAATGTACGAAATGTGTCATTACCACTAACTGCTATACTCCTAAAGGCTTCAGTATGCTCTATCATAAATGATTGAATTTAGGTACTTACCAATTCTCAGATTAAATAAGAACATTGATCAATGCATGAATACACAGGCAACATTGAATGTGGCATCGATCAATGTTTTGATTTAATTTGAGAGGCTTACAATTGAAACTGCCCATGACACAAAGTGAAAAATAATAAATTGAGCCATATGTATGGTTTAAATGCTGTTTTGGAGCTTAAAACTTTTGTAAGCCAATGACTTTCACTGCATGTTCAAAATATCCTTTGTTTTTCCATAAAGGTACAGTCATACAGGTGATGTGAGGCTGATTAAATTGTCTCGGGTACATAGTCAAAACTCATTTAAACTGTATTCTTGCAACTCTCAGCTCATGAATAGCTTCACCGCAGTGCGACCAGGTTGAGATGTGTTGGGATACAATTAATACATTGTTTTAGTTTCCTTGCTGCAGTGTTTATCAGTGTCGTGGCTCTGCTGAAAAGCTCCGGTGCGCTTGTAGAGCGGTGGACTAAAATTACACGGAGGGGAGGGTGGACTGGGACCCATGGGAGGGGTCGGGTTCAGCTCGAGGCTTGGGCAGGTTCCAGGAGTTGGCTCATGTTCTCGTAGGATCAGCAGAGAGCTCAGACTCGCAGAAGGTAGAAGCGTTTCTGCGACCCCAAACACTTTAGTCCCAGTTCTTCCACAGTCGCTTCATTAAAAGAAGACTGCTGGGCTGCAGGAGAGCGACCATTCCCAGCAGTATGATGGCTGTCGTTGTCTACTTAATGAGAAGCTTTGCAGGGCATCTTTGTGTGTTTTATAAAGTCTTTGCTGGAGGCTGTATCTTTGTTGGACTACCCACGCAGCCATAGCCTCCCTCCCTCTCCACCCACTCCCCTCCTCTCATCTGTCAGAGTAGTGCCGACATATCAGGCCACTTTCTTGTTTAATGAAATTCATTAGCCAGAGCATCTTAAAAGCTGGAAGACTAATTAAGCTTCTTTTTTTAAATGCATGACAGAGAGAGCATGTATTGGGATTCCACATCGCTGCCAGAGGCATGATTCCCTGCACTATAGTAGTCAACAACAAACCCTATCGAGTCGTTTGGGCAAACAAAAGGAAACAAAGCATTGCTTTATCTATATTATTAAGCAAACAATTATTGACTTGGAAGCTTTGAAGGGATTTTCACCTCTTCATTGCGGTCCAGAGGCATTGTGTTGGCCATTGTGCTTGCACAATGCTTTTGTAAATATTGGCGCGTTCGCCTGAACACTCTGCTCTCATGGTCTTGCTTTAAATGGCACAATGACTACAGCTGTCACCGCAAAGCGGGCCGATGTTCGCCTTCACATTGCTCACTACCCAGCCTCGATTGTTTGCCTCAAAATAACCTGAGCACAAGTTGCTGCAGTTTAATGGGAACCTGCAATCTCTCAGTATCTTGCTGTGTGGTGTGAACAAGCTCTTCGATTGCCCAAATTTATCTCAGGTTCAGAGGCACTTAAGGGCCCTATTTGTGAGGTTCAGATAGCATCTCCCCGCCGCCATAGAGGTGTATCTGCAGTGTACATTTATAAGCCTGATATCTCTGTGTTTAATAATTAATGTGTGGTCAGTGTTTCTCTAGCACTTACAGCCGTCCCCTGTAAAAGCTGATTTGATTTGCCGTTCTGGATTGCCCCAATCAGAGACTCGGAGAGCCGATCACGCACCAACTCTGACATATGTGATGTGGAGCTAATGTTAGAACCGTTCTGGCATCTGTCCAGGTAGCGCTTGCTTATTGTATCGGGCTGAGTGTGCTCATCGCTAATGCAATTCATCTTTGAAGAGCTGTAGTAATAAACAGTGGCATTGAGGCTATGAACTGACTTAAAACCCACACACATAAAAATAGAGCTGGGGTAATAAAGCGGCCAGGTTGTGGTATTATGATGCTGTGTGCTGCTGAACTGAAGACTTCACCTATAAGGAACTTTATTTATTTAGTGATCTTTTTTATCTGACACAGGATTTCTTCAGTTGAAATGCTTTTGATTATGTGAATATAGCTTTTTCTTATTTAGTTTGTTGCTTTTGTATTATTAAAGGGGAGTTTTGTTAACAGAATGTTCAGAGTTTAGTATTGCTGTTGATAAATGACTGCACTTGTGGCGCAATGTTGATTTCTGTAAAATATTCATCTAATACCTCCTTTTCTTTTGGCTACAGTAAAGCATTTACAATACAACAAAACACAACGTGAATAGTATACAATACCTATTAACACATTTGACTTTGTAAAAAATGTTTATTAGCAAATGTTTATTTATCTTTCATTCATTTACATGACTTACACACAATAATTTCACAGCATTACTGAAACAAAATGACATTGATCTGCATTAAGCTCTTAGTAAAACAGTGGACATTCAAACTGTTTTATATGAAGGGCTTTGTGACTGTGAGGAAGGATTACCTCAAAATATACATTGGTATGCAAATTTAACACTTTTTCAATGAAATACGTACACCTCTTTCTACTGACTGCTTGCCAGTGATCATCTCACAGCATGCCAATGTTGGCATGAATGCCATATGTTGCCAACCACTGATCTAGGGCCTTAAGAAACCTGTCTGCAGTTTTACATTTTTCATTAAGACATTATTTACCATGCCTATTGAGCTGTTTCCTCATGGGGACCATTGGCTGCCCCCATAATGTCAGTGATTTCAGGTTTTACTCTCCTTGCGGGCACATTTGTTCCCCATAGTGTAGACAAAAATTGACCTGTGCACACACACAGACTAACTTATCATTCTGATTCATGTTCATTCAGTACTATATTGAGATATTAACACAAAACATAAACAATATTTAAATAATCTATCTTGTAAACATAGATTTTGGATTACTACATAGTAATTACATGACATAATAAGCACTAACCAAACTAAAGCTGCTGTATTTGTACTTTCTAAAGCATAAAAATGTCATAACATGTTTGCAGTTATTTAAGAAACATGCTAAGTGAACACACTTGGCTATCTGAACAGCAATGCTAAAGTCAGTTATACTCCTTTTGAAAATATTATATTTCAGCACCCCAGGTTACCTTGGCAGAAAACAGAAAAGTAGCTTTCAGTTTTAAAGGCTCCCTCAGTGTGTGCAACCAAAATTGTGATTTTAGGATAAATGTAGCAGCCTTCGAAATGAGATGCAGATTCAGATATATAAAAATATACGTGATGTTTTTTAATTAGTAAACTATACAAATATTTCAAATATAAACAATAGCTGATACAGTGTAGGGCATGATTGTCAGGCATACTCATTCCTGTTGGTGTCGTCAATCTGGCAACCGGCATGTGCATGAAGTCTGAGGAGGAGGGGCTCTATCCAGTATTTCAATGTTGGACTGCAATACCTGATACCTAATAGCACTAATCCTACATACAGAAGTGGAGTACTACTATTTTAATCACATTATCAAAGTGCATTACAGACTTTGTAAATTGAATTAAATTGAATTTTTATTTGACAGATACAAACAAGCTGTACAAAATACAAGTATTTCGAACATCTTGAAATAAACCATTGTGGATAAAAACACAATAAAGCCTTTGGCTTATTTTCATTATTTTGAATAAGGTAAATAATGTGATTCCTAATTATCATGTAAGACATGATAATTATTATGCGCCCTTTAATCAATCTGTGTATTTTAGTTGATTGTCAGCAAAAGTTTGCTTTTATAAAGTTAAAGTGTTGAAAACAGGATCACATATCACATAATTGACTTGTCCTTTACCTGTGCCAAAGCATCTGTTTGCCATCAAACAGCTCCTCTGTCAATCTTTCTCTGGCTTTTTCATGATACGATCACACGCTGTGCACATCAGCAGTTCAGAGACCATTCTTTCACGCCGCTGATCCCAGACTGATATCAACCCAAGCGGCGGCCTCCAACTTAATGTCTTTCTCCTCTCAGATGTCAAAGGCTAATCAAAGCCCTCATTTCCATCATATCAGGCTTATCAGATTTGTTTCCGAGTCCAGAGGTGCAGCACATGAACCTGAGTCAGTCTCTGCCACGCGCTCAGCTAATTAATGCAGAATGTGTTTGTACCTGACAGCGCGATCTATTATTGATCAAAGCGCTTATTACTGTTGATTTTGGGTCTTGTGACATTTGCAACCGCAGTTATTTTTTTCCTCTGCAGAAATTGCTGGCATTTGTGCTCTCATTTAAAAGGGAAAGACACTTGGCTAATGACTGATTAAGAGGGCTACTCAATATAAACCGCCTGATTCTCTGAAGGTAGAGTAGTGAATCCTAGATGGAGAATGGCACAAAATATTACACCAATGGATTTGACAGGTTAGTTGCATTTATGAACACAAAATGCATTCATTATTTACTTAACCTCATGATGTTTCGAAATCCTGGCCATTCTTTTTCAGGTGCAGCCATTTAAATCGTTTCGGCTCGAGACTTCCGATCTCATTCACTTCCATTCATTTTTAGACATTAAAAACAGCTCATTATGCTGCTCGAAGTTGCAAACTGATATTTTCTTCTTATATTATTCTATTTAGTCTGTATAGCCATGTAAACACTTGTATGTAGAGCAAGTAATTTGACCGTTTTCTGTGACTTATTATTCCCAGTCATTTCTCCCATAGGCAACTGAATTGGAAGTTCTAAAACAATGGAAAAAAACGGGCGCACTTCCACATTGATAATAAGGTCAATAGCGCTTTACTGGACACTCAAATTGCTTTACACATTTTTGGAGGGAATCTCCTCAGCCACCACCAGTATGCAGCATCCACCTGGCAGCCATATTGTGCCAGACTACACACCACCTTAATTAAAGTCAGTTTTGCTTTAGAAATGTCATCATGTGTTTTATTCTGTTTTATAATGTACATCCGCATCAAATAGTTTATCGTAATAATGTGCTGCTAGGTTTGGCAACATTGGTTCTCAATGTAATGAGAGTTTTAATATTTAATATAAATAATTATAATTTCTAGCTCAACCACTTGCACATGCACATCCACTCAGTGTTGGAAACCATTACCATTACTTGCCTAAAAATGTAGTGCAAGTAGAGTAAAAGTATGTGTTGTAAATATTACTCAAAGTATGAGTAAAAAAGTAGCCCTTTAAAAAAAATACTCAAGAGTAGTGAGTATTATGCTTTCAAAAGCTGATATTATACAGTATACAGCTTTATATGTGTGTAAACGTAACATTCTGTAATGCATTTAGTTATTACCAAGAAGACACACAACATCATAAGACATTAATATTAGGTTAAATTTAGGTTGTAATGTCAGGTGACTAAAAATTAATTGTCAAGCCAGCAGCTAAGGACAGCGTTATTTTAATGTCCAATGATGACGTCAAATGACATTGATATTTGGTTGATTTTAGGTTGTTAGAAAGTGACCAAAATCCAGCGTCAAGCCAACATCTTAAACCAACGTCATATATGACGTCAAATACTGACATTTATTTGTCAGGTACAGCAACCAAAATATAAAGTCTGATAGATGTCATCGGGGGACGTTCACACAATGTCAAGCTGTAACATCATTAGACGTTGATATTTGGTTGGTTTTAGGTTGGACATTGGATATTGATGTTGGCCTGACGATGAGTTCTGACGTCAGCCCGATTTTCATTTCTAAACAAAATGCAAAGTCCCAATGACGTTAGGGTTCAACGTCAATCAGAAGTCATGTTGACGTCCTGTGCCTGCTGAGGGTTTAAGGCCATTTCGGTCATCATACAGTAAACATCCGTCATCTTTTCATCAGTGACATGCATCTAAACAGTCTCTGGGTCAATGCGTGTAAAGATTTTGAACATCTTCATGGACACTTTTAACACTTCCAAACAGTTTGCTGCAATTATAAAGTGCACATGTCTTGAGGTAGTTCATTATGATGCGATTTACCTTCTACGGTATGTGTGATTTAATTACAGGAATCTCAAGACTGATTTTTTCTAATCCCCATAGACAAGAAAAAATATAGTACTGCAGGTTAAAGAAAAGAAGTGGAGTAAAAGTATACTGCACTAAAAATGTACTCAAGGAAAAGTAAAAGTACACATTTTTAAAACTACTCAGTAAATTACAATTCCTGAGAAAAATTACTCAATTACAGTAATTTGAGTATTTGTAATTAGTTACTTAACACCCCTGCATCCACTACATGTTGGACCTGATCCAGTACGTCATCGTACTACAGGCTGCAGCAAGGACACACTCCCCTTGATTTTAGACTGAGATTGTTTTGAAATTTATAAAAGTAACATTTAATAAGCATCTCTATCAGTGGTGCATTTTGACTGTTCAGCATCTGTTTCAATACTGATTTTAAGCAATTCTCTTCTATATCAAGATTAAATCTGTGCTGTTTTCTGTTGATGTGTGAACAAAACTGCTCTAAACAATATTTGTTTTGTTCTTTGATACTTTTAAGATTAAACATAGTCTCACTCTCAACATTAAAATTGTATGCTGTATTGTACAGTGTGACAGATCACTGTAGCCGCATCGGTATATGCACACATACACACACGTACACTCAGAAAGTTTACACACACAGTCAATTTATTTCTAGAGGACTTTCAACAAACCACAATGGGTACCAATGTGCTGTACGTAAAAACACATAAAACACATGCGAACATACACAGAAGCAAAATACATAAACTCACAACACATGATTAAAAGCTAAAGAAAATAAGTTTGTTTGCAGTGACCTCTAAAAAAGACTCAAAAGTTGGAGCTGTTATTAAGGAGAGTGGAAGATCGTTCCAAAGTCTTGGAGCTGCTACTGAAAAAGCTCTATCACCTCGACATTTAAAGCATGATAGTGGAACTTGCAAATACTGTAGAGTCGATCCTTAGAGCGAAGATATCTCACAGGTTGTTGTATATTAATTAGCTCAGAAATATACTCAGTTCTAATCAAGCAATTAATGTAAAATACTTTATGTTAATAGGATTGTGTTGACTGTAAGAAAGAGGGGCAGGTTTATGACGACATCATTTCAAATTTTGAGCCAACACCAACTGACACTTACAGTATGCACAGATGAATTATTCACTATAAATCAATAAGATGCAATGACTAAATGTGTGAACTAATATCATGCTGACTCAAAGGTCTTCTAAAAAGCAGACAATAATTACATGTAAAGTGAATATTCACTGAAAATCTTGACATCTGCTTGAACCTTACTTGTAGTTCATAAGAGAATTTTTGGTTCATGTTTAATTCATTAAATATTCCTTTAGCTTGAGTTAGATTTTTCTCAATGCATTGACTGATTCAAGTCAGAAAATTGGCCTGAATTCAGTGATTCAGTTAGTTAAAGCAGTGGAGTGTTACAAAACAAAAGCTAATATCATCAGCCTTTACATAGTACATTGAATGCTTTTCCATCTCTTTTTTTTATTGTTTTTTTTTTTTAAAGCTGCCATCCCCACACATTGATATTACATTAAAAAGAATAAACACTTCAGCTCTTCACTTTACAAAAAAAAAAAAAAAAAAATCAAATAGAATTTTAAATAACAATGATTTTGTATTCTAAACCTTTTTTGTAACTGTTTGGATAGCTAATTAAATATTTTCATGCAAACGTCTCCTCTCACACTTTTTTTTTTTTAGATTATTTTCAGGCAGACATCCGCGTGGAGACAGAATTGCCCTCTCTTCTTGTTTGCTGCCAAACCCCCTCGATCAGACATGTAGCGAAATAAAATTGCAGAGTGCAATATCTGCAGCTGTTGTTCAGCCAGTGTCAGCTGAAGGTCTGATATGGAAGAGAAATGGCTTTCCCAAGATCCAGCATGCAGTCTGCAACCTATCAATTCACTCCTTTCATTTCACATCCACTGTCCTGTATCTAAATAATGTGTATTATATACTTCCTCATACGCGAGGGGGTGGGGGAGGAAAGCAATCCTCCTCCGGTTGATAGATTCTCCTGGGCACAATACTAGCACCTCTTCTTCTATCTGGTGATACAGAGCGAAAACGACACAATTTACTGATTAAACCGGACTCGTAGGTGCTTGAAGCCTCTGCAGACACCTTGGGGAATTCCAGATCTAGCGAATAAGTGTGAATAATTTGCAGACGGATGGAAAAAAAGTGACAGGGATCTATTCGCAAGACAAATGGCTGTGTAAGAGGAAGGAGGATACAATGAGTATTGATTTCTTTTTGTGACGGGAATTCATTTTGTCACAACTAGCCACCAGATTGGCATATTGTCTCCATGCAGGCTGCTTTTCCATTAAAAACCACCTTGCTTGACCTTTGCTCCATTGTAGCGCTCGCCTCTCCGTGAAATCCGATGGAGGTCAAGACCGACTTTCTTGCTGCATCCATTCATTTAGTTATTTATTTCTCATTACTTTGGGAGTGAGGAGCTCTGTACATGCTGAAAAGTGACCCTTTGAGGGCTCGGCAGAGAGATGACAGATTTCTATAGACTCAGTCGCTCTGGGTGGTGCGGTGGAGCTCCAGAAGGCAGGAGACACCCTCAGCGTGAGGCCCAGTCGTAGTGCTTTATCATCTCATTTCAGCTGCATCCCAGTTTGCCCCACTGTGGTGTGCATGAAGCAGGCAGCGAGCAGATGAGCAGTTTGCAGA
The DNA here is from genome assembly GCA_903798205.1 of Danio tinwini. Lineage (NCBI taxonomy): Eukaryota > Metazoa > Chordata > Actinopteri > Cypriniformes > Danionidae > Danio > Danio tinwini. The sequence goes on along the minus strand of CAIGQZ010032266.1, from coordinate 9,980,538 downwards.
GCTCAGTCTTAGGAAATTAATTGCAGCGAAAGAATCTGTGTATGATACGCTAATGTGAGCTGACTAATTCTATGGACTGAATAAAGTACGTGACATGAATTGCGAATTTTTGTGAGAAAAAATGATGATTGTTTTATGGATTGATTGTAATGAACAAATAGTTTCATATTAATAGAATTTATTATTAATGAATTATTATTTTTATTATTATTGTTATTATTATTTGTAGTAGTAGTAGTAGTAGTAGTAGTAGTAGTAGTAGTAGTAGTAGTAATTGAGTAAATGAAATATTGAATAATGAAGGATTTTATATGAGGGGATGTGCTGACTCACTGTATATAGCATTTGGTTGGAAAAAAGTATTCTGTAACATTTTTTGAATAAATAAAATTAGTGCTTTCCAATAACAAATTGCTTGTAGATTTTATTTCTTTGTGTACGATACACTGTTTTTAATTTACAGTTTTAATATTCAGTCGGTCAGTCTCAAATATAAAAACAACATGATTATTTTTATTATTATTATTATTATTATTATTATTATTATTATTATTATTATT
>CAIGQZ010032266.1:9961264-9974978 GCA_903798205.1 Danio tinwini | reverse complement strand
TTTGTCTTTTTTATTGCAACATTGTCCACAAATTTCTAGGAATTACCACCACAAAATCAGTAATTTTTATCACGAAAAATCACAATTTTTTTTTTGAAAAACTAGGGGGTCTGAATAGACATCCTCATTATCTAAACGTATATGTATATGTATGTTTGCATATATAAAGCACCTGTATCTTGCACTGTAAAAAATCCTGGGTTCCACACAATTCTGTCATGTTGTCCCAAAACAAATCAGTTAAGTTAACTTAATCGTTTTTCCAAATTTAAGTGGATTAAACATACTGTAACACAATTAAGTTGTCCCCTCAAAAAACTTAAGAATTGTGTTGTTTCAACTCAATTTAAATAAGTAGTTTGAACAAGAAGGTTTTTCTGTATGATGCAAACCTTCTATGCGTGATTTGTTTGGATGGAAATCATAGGACAAATTATTGTACTTGGCCAAACAAATATATAAAAAATATATCTAAGTAAAACATAAAGTAGTGACTGTAGATTGAAATAATAGTGGAGTAAAAGTACAGATACAGCTCTAAAAATGTACTCAAATAAAAGTAAACATACACATTTTCCTTTGTAATTACAATCCCTGAGAAACTCTACTCAATTACAGTAATTTGAGTATTTGTAATGTGTGACTTTAAACCACTGGCAAAATGGCTCTGGGGTGGAAGTCAGTTATGCTTTATTAGAGTCATGTAAATGCAGATAGTGTTCATATTCAGTGTTTTTGTAACACATAAATAATAAATATCTTGCAGTTGAAAAGATGACTGAAGCTGTTTCATAACTTTACACATCAGCTTTCTTCCTGGGTCAAACACTCTAAAGTTATTCTACAAGAATTATATTTATCAAGGATTTAATAAACATAACTGTTGTCATTTATTCATAAGATTGCATTTGTGTTTGATTTAAGATTGTCATCTCTTAATGGAAAATTGTACAGTTATAGTAGATGTTTTACTGATTCTTTGGTTTTGTTTGATTTGTTTTTCCAATGACTTTATTTGTGTAGTTGTTATCATAATTCTTTAAATTATTTAAGTATCATAAGCATATTAAAATCCATTTCTTTGTGTAAACCTTCACTAAGAATCAATTCAGTGTGCAGCTTGAAGCGCTCTATTTAAATACAAATGCTTTTGTTTTATATACTGATAAAGTCACGCTCCTTGTAATGTAGCAATTATGCACACCTCAAGATCAGCTTCTATATTAATTAACAAGTTAATCTCTCTTTTATTATGTTGCTTGGAAACCATAAATAGCCTAGAGTAGACTTATGAAATACATTACAGAGGTATTGACGGAAGAATTACTACTGTTGTTGTTAATATAAAGAAATGTAATTATTTATTGAACATAAATGGATTCTGTCATATTGTTGTACTGTTGCTGTCTTTCACATCGGGCCTCATTCATGTAACATGAGCAGAACGGCCTTTTGTGTAAATCGTTCAGCTTTTCTGATGGAAATTTTCTGATTCATGAAAGTGTTTGTATTCTCCAGATTTCAGTCGTTATAGAAACTCACATCGTTTCCCTACTGTGTGTAAGTGCTGCGCAAAACAGGACTGTTCTTATTGGCAAATTGATTACTCAAGTTTACTCAAGATTACTCAAGTCAACTTCAAATTGTAGTAAAATTACTTTTTACCTCAACGTCCAGACAAACAACAAACAACAAAACAGAAGTTATTATCACTGGTTATTTTTTTATATTCAATACTATTATTTAATACTATTCTTCAAATTATATTATAGTAATATATTACTGCTGTGGATTCCAAATCATAGCAACCAAAGCAAAACGTAAAGCAAAGTATTCTCAAGTGCCCCCTGCTGGAGCCTGCCATGTTGAAGCTGCATGTCTAAAAACGCTTTGGCGGACACACATTTATTGAATATTTATTGTTAGGACTATGGCCTAGTTTGTCTTCTGTACCTTTATGAAATATACTGGAGCCAAACCATAGAAGGTAGTCCAAAAAAATCCCACTGGTTTCCCACACATATAGTTGATGACAGAATGAGAATTCAGATCTGATGTTTAAGAAGGGTTTTGTGAATCTGAAGAGGCTTTTCTGTAAACAGGTCTGTGTGTCCTAGAGAATACTCCGAATTGACTTCTATAAATTAAGTTTCATTAACGAGGCCCATTGTATGTAATAGCAAGGCTTAACCTTGAAAGTGTGAAATCATTGTACTGTAAGGCTCTTGCGTTTTATTGTTTTATTTACATTAATTGTTGACTGACATTACAGCAGTGACACAGGAGCAGAATCAAAGCCATTACACCTTTAAACTCAATGGCTAGATTGCTCACATTATTCTTTAGTATTCAATATAAAGAAATTCAAGATTTCATGCTAAATATTTCCAATTGTTATCAACTGAGTACAAGAAGTGATTTTTTTTCTTCTGTAGAAGATTTTAAGCTTAAACTGTGGTCCTTGGTGATTTATAAAATACAAGTTAGTGGCTACTTAATGGCAATTTAATCAAGTGAATAAAATAAAATAAAACCAATGGTTCTGGGTCATTTTCAGAGTGAAATGTCCTGTTAATGATGCTATAACCATGTCTAGTTTCATCCAAAATAGATTAACTTAAATCTGTTCCTATTTTATAGCATCCATTTTTATGCTTTGCGAAAGTTCTGAAAATAAGTTCCATATTTACTAAACAAGGCAAATTGTAATAGCATAGTCCCATAACAATGCAGATGGGAGTGAAAATTTATTAAAAATGTGCAAGTTAAAAAGCAAAAACACAGCAGCTCATTTCCATAATAACCAGCACAGTCTACTATAAGCATAAACATAACAGTGTGGCCTAATCTACCAACAACCCAATGTTAAAACAATTTTTTTTTTTTTGCAATAAATAGTGCCGTATATACAGTGTGTAAATCTCTCCTCCTATAAACTTTGCACAGTTTTTTTTCAACATAGGATCATTCTGAAAACATAGCCTTTATATACATTTCGGGAGATCACAAATTATGTAGCCACAGCTAGGTATGGCTGCATTTCATCTTTAAAAATAATGCTACGGGGCAGTATGACGCCGTCCCTTTTCTCGCTTACCATTTGACCACTTACCTCCGTATAGACGGCTTTCCCACTGTTACCAGTTTGACTGGTAGCTCAACTTAGATGACGGCAGATTTGAGACGCCGAGTTCGAATCCGGTGAAGAATGGTTCCAGAAAGCAGATAAAACAAAAACAAATGCTAAAATAATAAATAAACAAGTAAATAACATGGTGAGAATGTGGTCAAATCTGAAAATGTAGTAAAAAAGGCAAGGGCTTTTCTTTTTCTAGATCGCTTTTTAAAACACTGCGGTTGGGTTTAGGGAAGGGGTGGGCAGGTCAATTGGTGCTTTTTAAAACACTATTGGCTGGGTTTAAGGAAGGAGGAGGGTGGTTATTAAGACAGTCAGTTGACGGCGGCCTCTGATGGATTTACGTGAGAACAGTAAGCACAAATGACACTTGCGAGATAAATTTGAGATCTGAAAAAGCGTACACAGTGGCCTCTGGTGGATGCGCAAAATCATATCTTGCAGTGTACGCACATTTAAGATTTGAGGTAAAAACATCGCCATGTTGGTCAGAGAAATCGAAACATTCTTTTCACCCCAATGCAATTTAATAAAGCACTATAATGCTGAAGAACTGATTTGCTTAATTTTTGCAACCTAGGGCTATGCTTCTCACCATGTATTGTATATTTTCTAAAACATGCCGTATAGTGTAAAAGCATGTTTATTACTAAGAAAACCAAAACAACTAAAAATATATATATTTGAATTGAACACATCACATAAGGTACACATACCATATCTAGTATTGTGAAAAGGCAAAGCTGAAAATCTATGGTTAAAGCGCCACCCAGCGGTCAAAAGCTGCTGGCGCTCCTACTTCCGCTGCTGCGACAGCAAGAACAACAGCAAAGGGAACATATTATAGTGGTGTAATTTGTATTTTGCTCTCCAGAAATGGATATAGGGGTACGTAATCAGAATGAGCCTGGGTTGTTTATTTTCATGATTTGTATGTTGACAGGACGCATACCTATAGTGCCGCAGTTTACTACTGTATGTCAGGAAAGCCATGTCATGTACAAATTAGGAACTATGGTAAAAGTTTGTGTTCATTACATAGTATTTTGCAGGGAATGGTGCGAAAATTTGTCTTGATTAATTTATGTAAAAAAGAAGGAGAAGTTGTTGGTGCTTTTCTGCATCAAAAAATGTTTGGATGTCAATGAAAATTCTGTTGCAGAAATGCATGTTTTTCAGTTGTAGTCATTTCATACATGTATAGTGAACTACTGACAAGTGATTGATGATGAACTGTGTGCCGAAGAGAACATATTGTCACTGCTGCCTTTCAATAATGACTGCAACCACCCAGCAGAACATTAAAAACATTTCCAGCACCAGTCATTGTAACACATTTGAATGAGCCGAAATGAAAACTCCTGCTCGACAAATGAAGATGCTTCTTCTGTGTTAGATTTATCATTCGATGAAAAAAGAAAGGTGGTGGAAGCATATCCTGTCTTCCCGTAGCATGTTTTCAATGTAGAAATAATACATTGACTTATGAATTATGACATGGTGGAGATTGATTGTGGTCCCCTGATGGCTTTTTAATTAGTATGTCCTGCTGATTGACACTTTTTGTTTTGGATGTCTTGATCTCGCCACTGCTTTATTACACAGTGTGGCCTTAGTAAAATGTTAAGTATTGGGGGAAGCTGTGATATAATATTGTTCCAGGCCCAGACCTGAAACATAATTAGATAAGCTATAAAAAACACACACACACACAAATTTGACAGAAAGAAGGAGAGGATGGTCATAAAAAAACCTATTACAAGCCAGATTCAAATGGCTTGCAGCGTCTTGTAAAAACCCAATCATGATATGGCCTCAGCTCACACAAGAGAAGCGATGCTCACTGATGTAAGCATCATGGGGGATTAAAAAAAAAATCCATAAAGCAAAATGAGATCAGATTAAGAAAGAATGCTGCTGTTCTAGCCCCTATAGCGTAGAACTCAAGGGAATAGATGGGGAATTCCTGTGCGCTTAGATCTCAAAACCACTTCTATAACTTGCGGTATAACAACAACAACAGCAACAACAACTCCCCCACTAAACAAAATCTTTGTTCAGAAATACTATTAAGACTGCTGACAGCAACAACATGAACAAAGCTGTCCATCGTTTCTTGTAACTCAGTGAATAGTCTCTAGAAATGCAATCACACTGACCTTTAGGATCTGGCCTCTGTTTGGGACTGCAGTACGGCCATTGGTTTAGTTTTAAGCTTGAGATTGGAGATTCTATTTCAAAGTGGCTGCAAAAAAAACTCCTTTGATCACTTTGGCTGCGTGCACAGAAAATGGAACTATAAACTAGATTCATTCTCTAGCCCCAGCATCTTTCCCATGCAGTGCTGTATTAATATTTAACCATTATCCGAGAAAGAATTTGTATTTAGAGGGTGGTTTGAAAGCAAATACTCTCTGACTGAAAACGGAAAGCCCAGTTTACAACTGACAGTCTGAATTTATTCTCATGTTTTTTTAGAAGGCCAGTGAGAATATCACATTGAATATAATTTGATTCTAAATGTGAACATGCTGTTTCGCGGCTGCTGTGTGATCAGTCAAAGCCCTCGATTCTAGTAACGTTATGGTAACAGATGAATAATTAGTTGCTTACATACTGTACCTTTTCACTCCATCAGACTGTGTACATCATGTGAATAAATTCATTGTCACAGTGCCCAGCGTGAAGTGGAATAAGCGTCTCTACGGTATCCAGTGCCAATTTTACACATGCACTGACAGAAAGCACATTGAATGCTTTCTTGTCGCTTGCAGTGAACTTCCAAATATAATTGGCTGGATTAATGGAAGGTCTCGCCCCCAAACAAATACTACTGGGTATGCTATGTACAGTATACCCAGGACAATCAGAAACTCTTTCTCACTTAATGCCATTGGTTGAATAAACAGACAGAACCTACTCCAACAACAGTAAATAAAAGCTCTGGTTCAGCTATATTGGTTGGATAAACAGAAAGTTCTTCCCCCAGCTAAATGTTATTGATTGAGCTATTTTGGTTGAACAAATAGAGAGTCAACTTAATGTCATTGGTTGGACAAACAAAAACTCCAAACCACAACTACTGTAAATATCATTATCAAGCTACATTGGTTGGACAAATGAATTGAGTTACGAGGGTTTTACAACTGGAAAGTTTCCCAACTAAAAACAACTGGTTGAGCAATATTGGTAAGACAAACAAAAAAAAAAATCCTGCCTTTAACTAAATCCCATTAGTAAAGCTCACAGAAAATCCTGGAAAGTCTCACTTTCAAGTTAATGCCATTGGTTGGAAAGACTGATTGAGTTACAATAGTTTTAGAATTGGAATGTTTCTCAACTGAACACAATTGATTGAGCAATATTGGTTGGACAAACAAAAGATCCAACTAAATACCATTGGTGGAGCTCACAGAAAGTTCTGGAAAGTTCCACTCCCTAATAAATGTCATTGGTTAAGCCATTCCAGCAGGCACACAATGGCATAAGATGTTAATAATCGGTTAGATTTAGGTTGTGATGTCAGGTGACCAAAATTCAATATCTAGACAACATCTAAGTACAACGCTATTTTAACGTCCAATAATGATGTCAAATGACATTAATATTTGGTTGATTTTAGGTTTTGTGGAAAAGTGAACAAAATCCAATGTTAAGCCAACATCTTAAATAACATCATATTGATGTCAAATACTGACATTTATTTGTCAGGTATGGCAACCAAAATCCTACGTCTGATAGATGTCATAGTGATAACGTCCATAGAACGTCAAGCTGTAACATCATTAGACGTTGATATTTGGTTGGTTTTAGGTTAGACATTGGACATTGACACCGGCCTTACGTTAAGTTCTGGCATCAACCAAAATATTCATTTCCAAACTAAATTCAACATTCCCATAATCTTGGGGTACAATGTCAATCTGGCATCACGTTGACTTCTTGTTCCTGCTTTGATAAAGAGAATGGAAATCTACATCATAGTGAGTTGCATTCTGCAGTGTTTTCTGACACACTGACAATGTAAACCAATGCAAATCATCACAGAAAAAGTAAACAGTGTTACAGTAATATTTTCTGAAAAACATCTTATGAACACTCAGAATAGAATAGACTGATGGTTAGAAATCTTTATAAATGTTTTGGGTGTCTGAGAAGCTGAAAATATGTTTTTCATCATATTCTGTGTCCAGTGAGTTTATCTATAAGTGACAGTGTATCAACAATTTACCCCAAACATTTACATTCTGTATATACTTTTTTGAGTGCTTTTTTGCAAATCAGTATATATACAATGAACCTGTGGAGGTCAATGTGGTCCAGGTTCCTGTGTCCTAAATTCACAGAATGCATTGTGCTGTATTGACACATTCCCATTTTCTATTGGTTGGAAAATCAAATGGTGGAGCTCCCAGAATGTCCTGGAAAATCTCGCCCCCAACTTAATGTCAATGGTTGAATCGTATTGGTTGGACAAACTGAAATGACATAGGGTAAACTTATATTGCTATGTTGATTGTTTTGCAATGTGCAAACATAAAGAATAGTTCAAATAGTCTGTGAATGTTTGTTATTTGAACATTCTTTATTGGCTGAATAATCCCATTAAAAGCAAAAAAAAAATGCTTCAGCTTTAAGAGTAAGCATTTGTTTTCTGTACAGTATGTTCAGTCACGTTAAAATAATAAATGGTCTAGACAGATCTTTCTTGCAACTATAATAGGAGATCATCAGGTAGAAAAACATGATACAGTCTTTGGTGATATGCTTGAACATTCACAAGCCAGTCTCTTATATAAACATCAGATACAATTTCTGCCTCCCTGCAGCTGAACTTAGCTTAACATTACCAGCAGGAAACATCTGCTAAAACGAAAAATCACAAGAATCGATAGCTTTTTATCTCGCCTGTTTTTCAGAAGTACAAAAACATTCCTGTAAAGGTATGACAAGAAGCAACTTCCATTGCTGTAAAATGAACTTGGCATAAGACGGAATAATAGAGAGTCTATAAAAGTCTGTCACGTCTGAGAGAACCATAAGAACTATTAAAACAGCTACTGTGTGTCAGTATACCTGCCATTGTGCTTTTATTTTATGACTGTACTACTCCTCCAACGGTGGTAGTGTTTCCTATAAATCCACATACTTTTCTTACAGCTTCTCAGAGCCATACAAAATTGAGTTTCATTCCCCTAAACCCTCTAAAACAGTTCACCGCCTGCACTCCCATCTTAACCCGTTTCTGAGGTCAGTAAAGGTCATATTAAAAGGAGATTTCGAGAGCTTTCACCTTTTATTTCCCCTTGGAACAGCACAGATGCCTGTATCAGTTCCTGTGATTGTGGCAGTCAAAACAGAGCTGACATTTCGAAATGAACCGAGGACTGAAACCGATGCAGTCAAAAGGGGCCAACACTTTTATGTGCAAAGCCATAGCCTTTTAGACATTTCACAGTCAGTCGTGTGCTTTAACTCTGTTTGGGCTTAAAGGCTGCTATTGCACTGTCACCTAACCTTAACACACATACACTTGCTTCTCTATCTCATGACTTAAAGGGATGATTCACCCCGAATTTCTATCATCATTTACTCGCTCTCGTACTCTTCTGAGGCCGTATGACTTCCTTTCTTCCGCGGAATACAAAGGCAGATATTTGGAAGCATATTTTATCTAGGGATGCAAGATTAATCAAATTAAAAGTGAAATTGCAGTATGACTTTAATGAGATAAAAAGCTTTAATGAGATAAAAATGTGTGCTAAGTGCTTCAGAGCTGCATGCTGCACTGTTTTACACACACATACAGCTTATAATGTGTGTTGTTTTACACACATACAGCTCATAATCCATTCTTTTCAGAGTCAGCCTGGCTGATAATGTAGTAATGAGCTATAAATAAGCTTTGAGTCATATTTTAAAACATGAATGTAGTATGTTTTTGATAAACATTTATATAACATCAAATGATTCATATGATATCAAATGATAAAATGCATTTTAAAATTGTAAAACCATTGTTGTAGTGATTTAATAAAAGTATTATGCATATATACTTTATATGTACTAGGTGCATCTCCAATCACCTACTTGTGCACTATTCTATGCCATTTTGTAATATAGTGTAAATAGTGCATTCACACCACACTGAAAACTGTAAAAAGAATAAGTGCACTTTAAATACCGGATGATGCATTTATTTAACCATTAAAAATAACTGTGGAATATGTAGCAAAAGGGGTGGAGCTTTTGGGTACTGATGTTGTATTACTTTATTAATTTTTGATTGTGAAAGCAAAATTCTCATATGAGAGGGATTATATCGCCTCCTCATGGTGAATGCAGTTATTATCATGGCAGGTATTATTTGGTAGTTTCGCCTTTTATTTCGCAAATTTGGCAACCAACAAATGTCATCTAGGAAACTGTTTGAATTTCCGCAGTGTAAAAAAAATTATTAGTGTTCTATTTGGGACAACACTACAATACATACTATACTACAATATACTATGCTGTTGAGTGTGTAAGTTATGGATCCAGATTAGTTTAAAAAAATACATTTACTAAATATAATTCATACATCCACAGCACAATTCACATTTACAAAATCCAATTTGTATGTACAAAACACAATTCGTAAATACACAAATCCAGTTTGTAAATTCAAAACACGATTCAAAAACACACAAATCAAATTTGTAATTTCAAAATGCAATTCAAAAATACACAAATTCAGTTTGTAAAATCAAAACACAATTCAAAAGTGCACAAATCCTATTCGTAGATTCAAAACACGATTCAAAACTGCACAAATTCAATTTGTAAACTCAAAATACAAATTAAAAACACACAAATCCTATTCGTAATTTAAAACATGACTCAAAAATGCACAAATCTATTTCATTTGGTGAAAATATTTATAACTTTTACTTGTGATTTCACAAATTGTGTGTTGCATTTATGAATTGTGCTTTAAATTTACAAATTGGATTTTGTAAATGTGAATTGTGTTGTGCATGTATAAGTTATATTTTGTAAATGTACTTTTTTTTTTAACAGACCTGGCTCCTTAGTAAGTGCATAAGTACATAGTACATAAGTGCATAGTGTGCCAATTGGGAGGCAGCAATTAATTATTTTCTCTCTCAACCTGTTATATATTGTATAAAATATATTTTTTAAATATATATTTATTTTTTACTACACTACTACTACTGCTACTACTGCTACAAGTACTATTTAGTATATTGTAGTAGTATTAATAACATAATATGTAATACACACATTTGTTTTTGTGAATTGTGTGGACTTTTTATAGGTTTCCATTTGTTTTTGTATTTTACTAACTGCATTTTCTATTGTCCTACCCCAACCTTTCCCCTTACAGGAAACTGTATACAGTCTTCATCTCTGAAAAATGAATTATGTGTGATTTATAATGCTTTTGAAAAATGGGGACAACATCAATGTCCTCATAATTCACCATCTCCTTGTAAAACCTGAGTCCTACCCATGTCATTTTACACATTTGCGTTTAAGCACACACACAGACACACAGACACACACACACACACACACACACACACACACACACACACACACACAGTGATGTACCCGTATCCTCAGAGGCTTCCAGCACAGATGCTTTATCCTCTTTTTCTGACCGCCAGCACACATCTGCCTGATTGCAAACTCCCCCGCCGTTGCTAATAACCCACGACAGGACCCCAAACAGCAGCCTGTGCACAGCTAGCGGTCGGCCCGCAATCTTTATAGCTCCTGACACCTGAGTCGCGCTGGCCTTGGGACTTATCAGTCGCCGCTTATTCACTCTGTTGTTGTTGGTGTACCACTGAGACCTCTGCATCACCCCCACAAAAATCTCAGATTCCTCCCTGATTAAAAGTCTGCAACCTTAATCAAATTCCCCCTAGCAGTGCTATTTCATTACGTTGATAAGAGCGCTGGGAGAACGGCTGCTTCATGAGCGCGTATAATCCTCATCGTTCAGGCCTGCAGTGAACATCTTCAGAACATCTGGAGAAGGGCTGCTGAGCATCAGGGTGGCAATGGAAAAACTTGTTCATGCTCATTAGTTCTGCTTGTGATGTGGTTTACATGTTAGAGTTTGAAATCATTGCCAGCGATGGCCTACGGATGAGGGATAATTTGCAAGCAAGGCGTAAAATTAATGGATTATTGTTAGTGTATTTTTAGATTGTGTTTATTAGAGCATGCTGAGATCCCTTATTCAAGAAGTTTCTTTTTCTTTCTTTTTTTTGTTGTTGTTTTTTTTATTTAGTTGTATTTACCTCAAAATAAGTGTGACAAAAAAGACTTCTTTTAAAATATTCCTTTTATTTACAGTACTTTATTCTGCACAGCTGAATTTTGATTATTTTCATACATAAAGTAGCTGACAAACTGAAGGATTTCATTAAAGATCCAGCAACTCATCCATTGCTTATTTATATGAGCAATATCACACGAGCAATATCACACATTGCAATATCACTGGTGTGCCACCAGTGCTGATATACAGCCATATCGCACTGCTACTAGTGTGATTTTGCGTTAACACAACAGTTCAACGACACAATTATGTATATAAAAAAGAAAATCAAACATGGAGAGTCTAAACCCTTTTGTATTGGGAGCTATTTTTTTCCACCATCTGCAGCTGACATCAGAACAGCAGAAGCCGTTACTAATTCACAAGCGTCACTTTAGAGCTCGTATTTGAATGATGCTCTAGCATAATGTCTTTCAAGAGTTCACACTTAGCTGATGATTGATTATAAAGCTTGTTTGGCATGCTGTCCCGGGAGAGAGCCCTGAGCTCATAAGATCCTCGAGCCCGGGGCTCCCTCCCATTTGCAAGGCGAAAAGAGAGTTTGAGCTCAGGTAGATCTCGAGAACTACCCTGCTGTAGTAGCTAATGAACATATAGTGATTGCTCTTAAGAGATCACTAAGAGATTACTAAGAGCATGTCTATGGCGCCGATTTGGATTAATCAACTAACTTAAGTTGCATGTTTTTGGGCGGTGGAAGGAAACCGTTTTCCGGCGGAAACCCACCTGAGCACGGGAAGAACAAGTAAACTCCACACAGAAACGCTGGCTGGCTTGGAAAGGACTAGAACCAGTGACGTTCTTGCTGTGAAGCAACAGTGCTAACCACTGGGCCACCGTGCCACCCATCTAGGAAAGGAGTGGAAGGGGGGATTCTTCAAAACGAAGATGGCTGTTATATGGAACCTAAGCAATCATAAGCAGTTGATCCTCTCAAAATTAGTTTATAAATAAACTAAACAAAGTGATGACAAAACTGGTGATTTTGCTGACATTTTAAGATTATAAGACTGAACTTCACATGAAATGCCACTCATCTACAGAGAAATCTCCTTACAGTATAAATATTTTCAAATCGGCACTATCCTTATAAATAAACGGCATAGTTGCAATCTAAACAACTACTTTCACGACTAAAAAAACCTGAAAAGTATATTATGTTGCCCAACAGATGCAATATTTGTCAAACTGTAGAGTGTTCTCTGCTTGTTGCTGTATGTGGGCGGAGTAATACACAAAGGTGAGAGGTGAAGAGGCGGTATGAGTGCTGTTAATGGCAGATTATCGCACGGCTATCGGTCAATCAGATTCAAGAACCAGACAGAACTGTTGTATAAAATTCATTAAATTATTCAGAGCAACATATTTAATTAATTCCGTTAAAAAGATCTAGCAAGCATCATCTATACAGATAACATAAACATCTGAAAACACTTCACTGTTTTGATTCCTTTCCAAAATCCCCGAAACATATTTTGAGAGAACAATTTTCAACCAAAACTGATGTAAGCTCTCGTTTGGAGTGGTAAATCTAGAGCACCTCAGCGCAGCATAATGTTGGCTTTAGCAGAGACTTGAGACATGGAGCTCATGCAGACTTTAGATGAGAGAAGACACAGAAGACACATTATCACATCTCTGATCACATCCACACGCGGCTCCCAAAAACACCACTCCAAACGCTCTCTGTGCTGCTTTACGCAAGCACCGGTCTTGTGTGCTTCTTTTTCTGTTTCCATGGTTGCTTTTCTTAAGTCTGGTTTTGATAAAGCGAACGCTTCCCCAAGAGATTGAGACAGTGAGGATTAAAAGGAGCATGAAATTTCTGTGGCTCCTGTAACCATTGTTCCAGCCTATGACACTCATTTTATTAACTGCCGAGAATTATTCCATCTTCTGCAATTTCCATCACACCATGAGAGGAGAAAGGCTGTCACTTGTTTAATTGTGTCTCTCTCGCAAACAAAGGTTAGCGTGCAGTCATTTGAAGTGAGAGAAATGCAGGCTTTTGTCGATCTGAATGGGCTTCTCCGTAAAAGGATGGTTAATCCAAAAATTTAAATCATTTACTCATCCTCATGTGGTTTTAAACCTTTGTGAGTTTATTTCATCTATAAAAAAACTAAAGAAGTTATTGTGAAAAATGCTGGTTAAAGGTACCCATTGACTTTCATAACAATCCTTTTACGGAGAAGCCCATTCAGATCGACAAAAGCCTGCATTTC
>CAIGQZ010032266.1:9936914-9951264 GCA_903798205.1 Danio tinwini | reverse complement strand
AAAAATTGGGAAATATTATTATTATTATTAGGGCTGGGAAGCTATAGGTATTTCACAATTCAATCTAATTCCAATTCGTGGAGTCATGATCTTATTTCAAAATAATTACAGTACCAACATTTTCCCTATTTCGTTTACATTTACATCTTTACATTTTAACCAGAACTATTTTTTTATGCTATCGTTTATGATTGGGATCTTAGTATGACAGTACGTCATCTTAAAAAGGTTTTATTTTATTTTAATAATTATTCAAAAAGCACAAGCCCTATATGTAACATTCAAACATCAGATTACAAAGAGCAATTATGAAGAACAAATGGTTCTTATTCCACAAAAGTTGGAATTAGTACTTTAATTTAAAAAAGGTCTTGCCTATGATCTATAATTTTTAAATATATCCGTCTGTCCAAAATGAAGCAAATTCAGCTGCATACAGTTGAAGTCAGAATTATTAGCCCACCTGAATTATTAGCCCTGTTTATTTTTTCCTCAATTTATGTTTAACCAACAGAAGGTTTTTTCAACACATTTCTAAACATAATAGTTTTAATAACTCATTTCTGATAACTGATATATTTAATTTTTGCCATAATGAGAGTAAATTATATTTAACTAGATATTTTTCAAGACACTTCTATGCAGCTTAAAGTATAGGCTTAAAAAAAACTGCTTTTATTCTAGCTAAAAACAAATAAGACTTTCTCCAGAGGAAAAAAAAATATTATCAGACATACTGTAAAAATGTCTTGCTCTGTTAAACATCATTTGGGAAAAAAAAAAAAAAACTTCAACTGTATGTGCATCTACATATTTTTTTCTGTTCATAGCTAATGGCCTTGTAGGCCTTCACTGTCGTGATCTTTGACTAAACAATTGATTCTGACATTTTAAAAAATTTATACAGAATTGTTAGGAAAATCTTTTTTTCCCTCCCCTAATTATAATTAATTATACTTATAAATTACAGAATATTAACCCAAATACAACATTTAGGACCCCATGAAATCTTTGGTGCTACTTTTGATTTATTCACCCAAACTTTGTAATTCTGTCATGTTTCACATTATAGTATAAACTCCATTTTTATGACAGGATTCTGCAATTCCATCCAAATTTTCCACACTGGTGAAATCACAGGGCCCTGAAAATGTCATTTATTCCTTTGATACAAAGCTGGATCTTCTGTACTTCACTATAATACCTCACTTATATATAAATGATATGCTTCAGCCTTCAGTGTCACATGCAGCTTCAGACATCATTCTGATATGCTGTTTTGGTAATTTCTTCTTTTTAAAGGGATAGTTAACTCAAAAAGAACAAAACTTTATAGTTTTAAACTTTTGATGAATTTCTTTCTTCTGTTGAACAAAATACGATAGTATGTTGGAAAAAAAAGTAGCCACTGACATTTACAGTACACTGTAAATTCCAACCGTCAACTTAATCAAATGAAATTAATGTAGTTTACTCAAAATTTACTGAAAGTTAATTCTACTTATTTGAAGAGTTTTGAACTCAGTGTTGAAGGTAATGTGTTAATTAAATACCTCATTAGTTCAACTTAAATGGAGTAAGTCCACAGTACTCGTATAGATTAGTTTTTTAACTCAAATGGTTTGCAATCGGTTTCCTCATATGGTTTGAGTTGCCTTAACTTGTTGGGTTTTACAGTACTCGGTTTGAGTTCTCTTCATTTATCAGGTTTACTGTGCTCAAATTGCTTTGTTTACTCAAATGGATTAAGTTCACGGTACTCATTAGTATTAGTTTTTGAATTAAAATGTTTTTTTGCAATCGGTTTCTGCAAATGGTTTGAGTTATCTTAACTTTTTGGGTTTAACAGTGTAGGAATAAAAAAAAATATTTGGAAGTCAATTGCTTGTGCTGTCCAGCATTCTTCAAAATATCTTCTTTTGTGTTTAACAGAAGAAAAAAGTCTGACATCTTTTTCTTTTTTGTTACGTTTGCACAGTGGTTTATGTGATTTGAAACCTGCCCTCTGTGCACATGAGTGCTCTGTTTTGTCACAAGGTTGTTTTGATCCAGTCAAACGGTGTCAAAAATGCCATGATTGACAGATGGCACAACAAGAATATTCACAGTCCCAAAGTCTTCACTATCATGAGATTTGTTGTGAAAAGCAGCAGACAGGAAAAAACAGTCATTTCCAAAGTCATTTCCATTTCCAAAATCCATTTCACGCTTTTAAGAGCCCTTCATAAAGAAATCGGGCACTGGTAAACATCTGCTAAAATGAAAGATTTCATCATTCAGACCCGGTTTCCACCTAATGACATGCGTTTTCAGAAATCTGCTCGCAAGTGGTCAGCCGAGACACATTACAGTTACACCTAGTAATAACATGTGTTCGTATGTGTCTCATGTGACCACTTGTGTTTGGATTTCATTGAGATCCTTCACTCTTATTTGGTCACGCTCTACATGAGTTTTGCAAGAGCACACAGTGTGACGTACAGTACATGTACTATTGAATGAATGAATATTACTTGGCTTACAGAGAAGTGAGAAAGCAAGCAAGCGAAATGGATGTGAATAGAAACTATGATTTTGATCCTAAGCTGTGTGTTCTGGTACAATGGAATTACAATATAAATACCTTGTTTTTGGAGCACTTTAAGCTTAATGATCATGTTAGGTAGGTAGGTAGAGAGTATACACTGTAAAAATATCTGTCAATTAACAGTTTCCGTATTTAGTGATTCACTTTCCATTTATTTATGGTTGTGAATTGCAGCATTGGACTTAGATCGCTGCTCTGTTGACTTTTGATGTTGAAAATTCAACTCTACAGATTAACAAAGTGACTTATTGTCATTTTAGTAATTTAATATAATATAATGTATAAGAAATAATGGAGAAATGATAGAGAAATAGAGAAATAAGTCTGTAAAATAACAGAAAATGTACAAGTAGTTTATTACAAGGTTTTGTACCATAATATACAACAACCTATCCCAGACAATATATCACTTGAAATTATTAAAAAAAATTAGTTTTTTTTTTTTCAAACTTTTCAAGGTTAAAAGTTGTTAGAAGAAAAAGCATAAACAAATGGAGAAAAAATAAAAGCTAAACATATGGAACACTGCTAATTTTCTGAAGTTTTTTTACAATGCTTTTTGTAACTAATATTTGTGACAAATTAATGAATTGAGTTGGCAGAATTAAATGGTCATAGTAAGAACAAATTCAATAGAACGAAAATAAACATTAATCAAACTGCTTTATGTACTGTAAGTGAAAATGAATGAACAACAAATCAATAATCAATTATAAAATAAGATAGCATAGTATTAGAACTTGTTGTGTTTCTTATAAAATCTACAACAGTTTTTTTTTTTACTCCAAAGCAGTGTGATTTTTAAAGTTGTATTTTGTTAGTGCTTTAGTTGCAGGCATATACAGTAGGCCACTGTCACTTTAAGAGCTGCACGAATTCAATTTATTGTTACATGGATTTTTTCTTTCTCTGTTTATGTTCACTTATTACTGTACATGTTTATGATTAATCACAAAGCATATTTTTTACATATTTATGTGGGTATTTAATCTCTTGGTCTGACCTAATGTAGATTTTTTTTAAATGTCTACTTTGTGTTCTGTCTCTGTCTTTAGAGCTCAGTCTTTTTGTGTTACATTTTACTAATTTGCATGTGGAATTGAAAGCAATTGGAAAGGAATGAAAGTAATGATAATTTTATGTGGGTTATTGTATTTCATTATCATTAGCCGAAATTAAAATTTGAAATTTTTATTATTTGCACGGTGCTATGAGCATTTACCCTCTGGCCATCTGTTCAAAACATTTTAGATATCTTTTACACCTGTATTTAGCATTGTCTAAACCGATGCTTAAACATTACAGTGGATCACATTTTCTTTAAATTATTATATATTTTATATATATTATAAATAATTATATATTACAATATATAACATTTATTTATTCATTTTCCTTCCTGTTTATTAGGGGTCACCACAGTGGAATGAACCGGCAATTCTTCGAGCATATGTTTTTTCGCAGCCGATGCCCTTCCAGCCACAACCCATTACTGGGAAACACTTATACACTCTCACGTGCACACACACATTTAAGCTAGAGTTTACTCACACTAGAGTTTGTCCGTGCAAAATTCTATCATACGGCGCTGCGAAAAGTGGCGGGATTAAACAAGATAATTAGACATTTAAAAAAGTGAGCGATTGGTCCATATTAAAAATTTCTGTTCAGAGAGGTCATGTTTTGATCTTCGATTGGTCCCGCGCAGTCAAGTGATGCGATTTCGCAAGTCAGAGTTCCCCAAGCTTGAACTTTGCAACGCAGCAAACTGTGAAACTTGTCGCACAAGCTTGCGTTTCCAATCTGACGCATTTGTGTGCGTATGAATAGAAGTCTATGCGGAGAAAACTCCAGTGTGACTGCAGCTTTATACACTGACCAATTTAGTTAGTCAAATTCACTTATATAATGTCTCTGGACTGTGGGGGAAACTTGACCAACTGGAGGAAACGCACATGAACTTCACATAGAAATGGCAACTGGCCCAGCTGGGACTCGAACCAGCAACCTTCCTGCTGTGAGGCGATTGCTAACCATTGATACACCATGCCGCCATTTACATAACATATAACACTAAATAAACAAAGTTGCAAAGCTAATTGCTGACTGAATTATTGATAGGGGTGAGTACAGAGAACTGGTATATTTTTGTTGGACCAGTAGGTAATTGGATGGATACCAGAGTACTGGTAAGCTTCAGGACGATCAGAGCTGTTAACGATACTCGAGCTGCTTTGTCTCCCATATACTTTGATGTTAATAGCAAACATAAAGCTGCTGCTTATCATTTTACATTTCTTCACCGAACTTGTTCATCGAACCCTCTCCTGACTAACTGCATGTCCTGCCTTCATTAGAATTAACCAAAGGAGTACAATACATTTTACTAGAAATATAAATATTCAGTGCTGACACCTTGTGGACAAACTAAGTAGTGCAAAAATTATTCAAAGCACGTGTGAGCTGCTCATACAACCAAAGGTCAGTTAGAAAATGTACATGTACAAGACATGTACACAGAGTTTTAAAAAATTAACAATAATTACAAACTGCAGTTACATTACTTACAGATCAATGATTTGTAATGTGGCCAATTCATTACTTCATAGGACTGATTCTAGTCCTTTGCTTCCCTTACCTCTAATTTCCGTCAACAGCACTGAAACAAAACATAAAAAAATGGTGTACTGATTCTGTGCATAATATGTCAGCAGCTAAGTTTTGGTACCCAAACCCTGTTTATTTTTATCTTTTTTATATAGTATAAACAGCTTGGTTCTTCTCATCCGATTTAACAGGACCTGAAGCTCAGTCCTGCTTGCAGAGTTAACAGGCTGAAAGCATTTTCTGAGGACTCCTCAGACCTTTGTGTTTTCCCTTTGGCCTATATGTGATATGTGTGGCGTATGTGTCTCCTGGCCCGTTTCTCTGTGTCACGCTGTGATTAAATGGTTGTTTCAGTGGCTGGGTCATGAGGCCTTTCGACATTATTAAGACAGAAGTGGCTGGCAGGGGCCGGCTGGCGCGATTGGAAGGATTAATTACAGCCTGTCTCATTTCGGCAGAGTCTCTCTTATTATTATCGATTGAGGTGGTGGAGATGAGACTTCGAAGATGCTGCTCATTTGAAGCTGAACGCTGATGCATAGGGAGTGCTAGCAGCTATCAAACTAAGGATACCCATTCGTTACAAAGCGACTGCAGAGCCTGAACTTAGATTAAACCTCGTGGCATCGTGCTTTGGTGAGTCTTAAATGCACATATGCTGCACTAGTAAACAACATAGCAATATTTGAGGCATAGAAGTTGATGACGTGGATTCATGTACTCAGTCGCTGAGTAAAAATTGCAGCTGATTCAAAGTTCACAGGATTGACTTCCCATCGCTCTGGTAATTGAAAAGCTTATTGAAGTTGAAAGAGAGTTAACAGAAAGTCATATTACAGCTTAGACATGGTTCACCTGTAGTGAAAGGCTCACCTGAGGTGATTGAAAACAAGAGGTCAAGGTCTGACAGGTTAGCATGGCTGTGTTAGCATCTGCTGGTTGGGGATGTACTATAACAACACAGTGCGGTTCACAAAAGCTGTTTAGCATCTCTGTTCAATTTTGTGTATAAAGAATTAAATCAATCAATTGATCACTATTCAGAGGGTTTCTTTTAGATTAGTGTTTCTCAACCACGTTCCTGGAGGCCTACCAACATTGCATGTTTCGGATGTCTCCTTTGTCTGTCAGAGCCATTACAAGTCTTTCAGTCCCTGCTAATGAGTTGATGATCTGAATCAGGTGTGTTTGGTTAAGGAGACATGGAAAATGTGCAGAGTTGATGGTCTTCCAGGAACGGGGTTGAGAAACAATCACTGCGTCCGAAACCAACTACTCAGTAGGTACTGCATTGGAATTTAAATATACTACTCGCCTGTTAGAAAAGTATATTCTATACAGTATGAATGTGAGCAGCATGAATGGAACTTGCATGTACTACATCTGGCATTTTGTCATGATCATGTGACCTATCCGCATGAGTTCTGTCACTTCACACCCATTCATGAATTCTTTCATGCATCATGGAATAGTGTAGCGTGCATTGGATGCACACTTCAGAATCTTGCCAGAAGTATAGTAGGTCATCCGGGCACTATGAATTCTCTGAATTCGGACATACTACTCGGCTTGCTTACTGTTTTTAGTGTACTACATAGTATAGATGTATAAAATTTCAGACACAGCCAATGTTTTAGATGAAGTGGGCAATAAATTAGCTATGTTTCCATCCAAAAATGCAAATTAACTTTATGCGCAAAACTGGAATATCGCATAAAAGATGTGCGAATAAAGGAGCGTTTCCATCCAACGAGTTAAAGAAAACAAAATCGTCATTTCCTGATTAACTGGCGCCAAATATCAACAGTAAAAACTGAATTTGCTGCGGTAGGAGAAGCTGTGTAAATTTTTTCTTCATTTAATAAATGACTTGTGCCTCAGAAGGCAATCCTGACACGCAGTGAACGCGCGGTGGCGTTTGAATGCATGAAACGGCGCAAAGACGATCTTGGTGCTTGAGGTAACTAATAATATAATAACACTAATACTGAGGTGGTTAAGGCGTTTTAGAATGACCAAGGCAACCTTTCAGATGTTTTACAGTGTGCTCAGCCTGCTGGTTTGTCCAATCACACATTTTTTTTTACCATCCCATGATCTCTTATAACAAAATCACATGACCTTTGTTTAATGCGCATGCTGGAATTTGTTCGGTAAAAGTGTTTCCATAGCAGTTTCTGCACATCTTTTTTTAATTGGATAAAAAGTTTATCCTACTCAGTTATTCGTATATGTTTTTATGCGCATTTTCAAAATGTATGTGCATCTTGGCGTTTCCATCAACCAATTTTTTTTTATGCACAGCTGCTCTTTATAACTGATTTAAATACTGTTTATTCAAACTTTCATCAAAGTATTATGCCAAATCAAATTTTACAGTTTACACTATTATATAAATATTTTATAACATTATAACTTTTTTAAACATTGATCAAAATAAGGAATGTTAATGAGCAGCGCAAAGTTGTTAAAATTATTTGTGATGAATCAGATTACATGAGAGTAAAGACTTGTGTAATGATGCTGAAAATTCAGTTTTGGCATCAGAGGATTAAATTATTGTACATTTTAAAACACATTTAAACCAGTTACTTTAAAATGAATTAAATTTTGCTGAATAGTTTTTTCTTTGTTTCTAGTTGTACAGATAATTCTAAGATATCATTTGAAAATAATAAAGAGTCTACTTTTTGTTTTTATATAGACACAATGGTTAAAAAAAACAGTGTTAAAATGTAAATTATTTTTTGTGAACTTCTATCTGAAACTGATTTGTATATTTTGCGTCTGATTGTCTACTCTCTGCAGCACCATATGAGCAACTTCTCAAAAAAAGGGGAATTTTTACAGTGGATTTATGTTTCCTAAGCAATGTTCTGAATTGATATGAATGGGAAGATTATGAGAGATTCACCAGATTTCATAATCCTCCTTGATTGAATCTAGCCAAGAGTCATTGAGGAAATGTATGAGGTTTAATTCTTGTGATATCTTGATAGTGCATATATGAGATTCAAACCTAGTAATAAACACTTAAAATGAAATGAGGCACCAGTAATGGCCTTGTTTACAAGCTCAAAGCTTGCAAGCTGCAGAAACACTTAGACCTGTAAGTCCTGCACTTCACACTCCCAGCACACCATCATGCCAATGAGGGAATTAGCAAATTAGTCATCTTTTACCGTCACTGTAGTCTGTGGGTTGCTTTTAATCGTGTTTGTTCCAGCTCACATTCTATTGCCGTTTCTTACAAGCGTGCCACTGAATGAAAATGTGCTACAAACTCAGTATGCACATGTTTTTTTGTGATTGTGCAAGAGCTACTCATGTTGATTTCTGAGAGCTGCATATGCCATTTCCTATTTGTTCTGCAGCCAAACATTTGGTTTGATTTTTGCAGATCTGGAATAAACATTTTCAGTCTCAACTTTAGTGTGGGGAAGCGGTATTGACAACACTTGCATGTAATTATTTATGAATAGTGTACAGGTGAAAGATGAATAAAAAATGTAAATCAAAACATTCATTCATTCATTTTCCTTTGGCTTAGTCCCTTTATTTATCAGGGGTCACCACAGTAGAATGAACCTCCAACTTATACAGCATATGTTTTATGCAGCGTTTGCCCTTCCAGCCAATAGTATGATCCTGCACAACTGGAGTAGCTGCACGTTCAGGGCCGCAGGTATAAGACCGCATTTATAGGACCCTAGATTTTTGTGGCAGAGCCACCTACCATATTGGATGATATAGTGAAACTGCATTGCTAGGACCATAGTTTTGTAACAGCGCCATCTGCCGAATTGAATTAAATAGCGGAAACTTCAGTTTCAGGACTGCCTTTCCAGCGTCACCTACCTGATTAGATGATAAAGCGAAACTGCATTTCTAGGACCATAGTTTTGTAACAGCATGTTTTTTTTATGTAAAATGCACCAGAGGTTAAACACCTGCTTTGAGTAACAATTTTAAATTAAAACAAATACATTTACACCTAAAATATAAAAGAAAAATGTTTTTTAAACTTTACACAACTGAAAAAGTTGAGTCCCTTAAAAGTCTTATATTTCTTAAAAAATACTGTATATTTAAAAACCTGCTTAGATTGAACTAATTTGCTCAGTATTAAAGAAAATAAATCAAAATCAAATGGGCTCAGCATTTGCAGTCACTAATTTAATTATGTAAAGGATGTAGAGAGTTAATTTAATGTTTATACCAAGGTACGCACCGGCGCCGAAAGTCCACGGCTGTCTGCGGTGCCCAGCTACGACTCAGTTCAAATTTCTGCTGTGCCACAGAGCTCCATCTGAATAATTACATTTTAAATCACATGCGAATGTGCATGTCCGGTCATGCCAACATTATCCACACAAAAGCTAAAAAGCTTTATGAACGTTTTTCTGACAGTGATCAATGTTTGCGCCTCAACAAGTTTTGAGCTTTGGCTTCATTCTATAATACTGGACTTATTTTTCTATGAAAGTTTGAACTTTGAGAGTGTTTAAACAAAAGAGAAAAGTGTGAAAATGTTAATGCCTGTCTGAGAAAAGTGTATAAAATGTATAGTGAGGGGTTTTACAGCCTTAAAACATCCACTGTATATACAGGGACCACTGTATATCTGTTACCCTGAATGACAGTGGAAAATAAATCGTCAATATTTTGACATTTTTCACAAAAGTTAGTTAGAACATTAAAGCAGAAGCTTTACTTGCAATTAATAAATATTTAAAATCAAATGGGACGTCTCGTCTTTGACCCACGCTTAAAATATGCATGCATAAAATAAATATGTATGCATGAGATGACTTTGATGTCCACGGCACACCGTAATCAATATTTAGCACAGAAAAGATCAATACAAGCCGAATATTACCTATTAAGCATAAAAGTGAGTCCAGCATGTTCTTCTATTGCTTTTATTATTATTATTATTATTTTTTGACATGTTGCATTAGCTCTTCCTTCCTCAAAAACAACATCCACAGCACCTGACTACATCTGCATTTTTTTTCTTTTTTGGGGAGACATTTGGGAAAGGCTTATCAAGCTCAGCTTCATCAAGCAGAAAAACGTCCCTCTAATTGCTGCATGCTCCCTGTGATTTATCCAAGCTCCCGTGTCGTGTCTCTGAAAAGCCAAAGAAAAACATACGCCGTTCCCTTCATAACCTCAGCTGATTGCAGATGATAATTATCACATCTCTCCCTCCCTCACAATAGGAGGGCAACCTTAGGAAAATTAGCAGCTGTCAAACGGAGCCGCATCTCTTCTGACTGCTAGTCTCTTCTTTTTGTGTCTATTTTCTTATTTTTACCTTGTCAATGGCTGCTGTGCAACATCCCTGCAGGAATTGCAGCTGCAAGTCAAGGGCATTTGATCGTAGTCTTTTACAAGATAATTCTTTTTTTTTTACTCCCTGCCCCAAATCCATGGGCAAAAAGAGGATGGAAACCAGCTTTAAACTCGGCCTTGCAGTTAGAGTGTGTGTATGTGTGATCTCACTCTCCTCTCTTGTCTTCATTCAACTATATCCTCTCCCAGTGCCGACCTGGAGGCGAACGCTTACCGAGGCCAAATTGTAATGCAGATCACTTTGGTACAAAACCTCACATGAGATGCTTACAGATCCCTGATGTATACACTGAGAGAGTGTAAGCTGAATTTCTCATCTAGCACCTAAATCGGCCCTGTCCCAGTCAACTTAACGTTTACTCCAGTCTTCAGGGATTCTTCTCTCTCTAGGCGTTGTGTCTACAGTCTCTACACAGCCTCCAATTATAGCCCACTCTCTACATCTACTAGAAAAAGAAAGAAATATTGCGATGTGTAGGAAAAATTGCTGTAAAACACAACAAATAAGTGACTTTTTTTAAAGTAGTGCATGAATAATGTGGGTTGTACGATGTAGATTGATGCACTCAGTGAGCACACTATACACTTAAAGTAGAAAAAGAGGTTTTAAAGCAGTTGTTCAACTTAAGTCCAAAGCACTCGAAAAGTAAAAAAAAAGTGTTCAAATGCTTTTCGAGTATCTTTTTGAATCTCTTATCCAGAGAGCACCGTCACATTAAAGGGGTGGTCCACTGCGATATCATATTTTAAACTTTAATTAATGTGTAATGTAGATGTGTGAACATAAACAACATCTCTGAAAGTAAAACACTCAAAGTTCAATGCAAAGAGAGACATTGGCTTTTACAGAGTTAGCTTGGGGACAGTTTGGGGACAACAAAAAAATACATTCGGGCTAGTGAGATCACAAACACTACAGGTTGCACACATTCCTCACATGCATACACCCAGCGCAGCAAAGGGGTGTGGCCAGAGATGTTGTAATGTTATAGCAGAGAAAGCTAAAATTGATTTTTTTCTAAATTCTCCCAAGACTAGGGGTGCTTAAAGAAGAATTTGTGATATATTTGAAGCCATTAAGAGAGATGAAAAGCCAAAAAGCAAGATATTTATATTCATCATAAGAGGATTTTGGTTTCATATTCTGAGAACTTTAACTCCCCTGCTACTTAATTTTCTTAAGTAGTTAATTTTTGTTATTTTATTTATTTATATGTATTGTATTATAAATGAGGATGGAAAGATTGTTAATGTATGCAAATTGATTGTTATTTTAGTCTTTTGTTTAATTGTAAAAAGTAGTGATGTCTTTATGTTACTGTTCAAACATTGTTAAAAAAAAAGCTACTTCCACAGAGCGCGTTCTGTTTCTGTATTTGGGCTTCCAAAGGACACTACGCAAAGAGAGAAGTGCTTACAGTTAAATTTAATTATGCTCCAGAGAATTAAAAAAATATATATATAGCTCTAGCACTTGACAAAGGACAGCTTCCAGAATATCTCCCAGTTCAGTGCTGAATTTGGCCAAAAACTCCACAAAGAAGGCGTAGCTCCAACCATAATAGACAAAGCTGTGGATTGTAAGCCACAACCTGTAAGTATTTTTGTTTGTTAAAATCGATCTATTACATAGTTTCTATTGTTAACGGTATGTTGTAGTGAGGACTTAAACAAGGGATGTATAGAACGGGAAATGCTGTTTGTTGGCACCGTTTACAATTTAACTACAAATTCATATTTATCAGTCAAACTGCTGTAAACACACAATCTTCACCAGTGCTGCAGTGTCTATGCGGCCACTTTCCCTGTGTTCTAAATCTCAAATAGCAAACTCGCAAAAGATATGTAAACGTTTCATAATACTTACACATGCTTATTCCGAATATATGTAAAAGACACTTGTCAGAATTTATTTTAGAGAGCAGGCGTGAGGTTCAGCTGTGTCCTCTGTGTCATATTCTGTCTGATTCAGGTACAACTGATATGGCTAACAGCTAAACTGGCTGACAGTGTTTGTTCACACAGCATGTGCTTGTAGGTGCGTGACGCTTACTGGTGATGTGGAGCCGATCAGCGAATCACAGCACATTATGTTAGCTGACCGTTCTCATTTTCATGTTAGCGGAGTAGTTGTTTATAATCAAAGATATATGAATAAAAATAATGTGATGTTTTACAAATTAAGCATAAGCATCTTATAAACACAAGTGCTTGGCATTTTACTGTATCAACACAACCAAGACCTAAAAATCCACTCTGGACCACCCCATTAATTACACCCTAAGCACTTTTTGTTTGATTTTGGATTTATATAACCTTTTTATCTTTATTGTTTTTTCCAGGAGTCACTGTTTTTATTTTATGTTACCAGTATGTTTATTTATTTACATTGTTAACTCTCAAAAAGAAGCTGTTGACTTGCATTTTATGAATCATCAATTATCTCGGTTTCAGCTTAAAAAAAGGTCTAAACCTTTTCTATTGAACACAACAAACTGCTTAAATCTTAGATAGCCGTAGGGAGAGTAAATTAACAGCAGATTTTTATTATTGGATGAACTTTTTTCCACATATTGGCATAGCTTTCTGCATAATCTTTATTGAATCTTGTTAGTTTTTTTATTAAAACAAAGGGGGAAGAAAGGTTTCCAGCTGAGTAAGAAAAATCTATTTCATTACTGTCATTCTCTAAAACAAGTTTCAGTATCTTAAGCAATGCCTTTTACATATATCTTGTTTTAAGGATGTTTACTTCATTATACTGTTACTGGAAAAATATCCAATAATGCTGAAATTTTGTGATAAAAACAATCAATTTATTTCTATAGTAAGCATGTTTCAATCTGGGTGCATGGCACGGTGGCTCAGTGGTTAGCACTGGCACCTCACAGGAAGAAAGTCGCTGGTTCGAGTCCTGGCTGGACCAGTTGGCATTTCTGCGTGGGTTTCCTCCGGGTGCTCTGGTTTCCCTCACAGTCCAAAGACATGTGCTATAGATAAACTGAATAAACTAAATTGTCTATATGTATGAGTGTGTGTGTGAATAAGAGTGCCCAGTACTGGGTTGCGGCTGGAAGGGCATCCTCTGTGTAAAGCATATGCTGGATAAGTTGATGGTTCATTCTGCTGTGGCGACCCCTGATTAATAAAGGGACTAAGCCGAAGGAAAATTACTTTAAATAACTTTTTTTTCTAGTCAGTTTATTTCAATAAATGTTGAATCCTTGAAAGTTTTCTTGCAGTTAACTGTTAATTCTAAACCTTAAAAAATGCATATAGCAGTGAAGAATAGCACCCTATCTTTGTTTATGCATCTACTGCTTATGAATATGAATGCTATTCAGTGGCATATATGCTGCTATACAATGTGCAATACTGTATATCCCTTTAGCAATGTTTATTTAGAGGCAACAGTAATCCTGGCTCTGATAAAAAAGTGGTTCCCTTGACAAAACACAGCTGAAGGCTGTTTTGCAGCCCTGTGCTAAATGAAGCTGATGAACCCTCTTCACCCTTAATAAATGCATTCCAAGTTAGTCAAGTTACAATATATAAAGTTCAAAAGTGAATCTCTTGTGATTTACTTCAGCCTGGGGAAACAGCCACTTGCCTTACCATCAGTTGAAAATATGCCCAACTGACTTCCTAGCTTCTTACATTAATGTACACAGATTAGTCAAAACCTATAGATTAAATTCTGCTCAAATCCGGGAAATTATAGTTATAGTTCAACTTGAGCTTTTGGAGAACTTTATTATTATTATTATTATTATTATTATTATTATTATTATTATTATT
>CAIGQZ010032266.1:9904134-9925719 GCA_903798205.1 Danio tinwini | reverse complement strand
TATATATATATATATATATATATATATATATATATATATATATATATGTTTTTCAAATGTATTTATATCACAATTATATTATTTTTAATTATCAGTTTTATTTAAATAAAAGTGATGCTGAAATAAAAGTGTACGCATATAATTATGTTTGGCTTTTGACACGTTATTTAAAGTATGTGGCTAAGATATAGCTATCAACTTTTTTTTTTTTTTTTGGTGGGGCCAGTGAAAATTTTCACTGAGCAAGTAAAAATCTGAAGAGGCCAGTAGAAAAAAATCCTTAGCATTGAACCCTGGGAACATGTGTACTATATACTGTATGTAAATTTGGCTATCAGTATCAGTGTGCATATTTGTGAGCTTATTTGGCCCTATCTTGTATATGAGAAAAAAATAGATAGATTTTTTCCTAATGCGTATCAAAAATTAATTGAAAGGCCTTTTTTATGACGTGTCACTCTAAACTGTGTGCTTTCATAAAACATTAAGTTGAAAACTTTATCTTGATGGATTATGCTGTTTGCTTTACAGGATTATGCTGAGAAGGAGAAAACCTTGGCCAAAGCCCTGGAGGACCTCAAGGCCAACTTCTACTGTGAGCTGTGTGACAAACAGTATTACAAGCATCAAGAGTTTGACAACCACATCAACTCGTATGACCACGCTCACAAGCAGGTAATGGGCCTGCTGTCTACCCCTTGATGCAATGCATGGCAATAATAGAGTGTTTTCGAAAATGACAACAAATGGTTTTTGTAGCGCACATGTACAGCGCAAGACAAATTGCTCCCCCTCGACTGAAAGGTGGTGGTCTTATAAAGTTTTAATTTAGCAGGCTACAGATCAGAAGCAGGCAGGACAATTGGAAGTCCTAGTGCTTTGTTCTTGTTTGTTTCTGTTGCTTATCCCCTTTTCTCAGGGCGACGTTAAATCTCATTCTCAGCGGCATGCTGCGTAAACAAGTTAGAGTGCTAGTTTTGTTGACCTGTTCATATAAGCACTGCAAATTTATTATTAAGCCATAAAGCCAACATGCATGAACTTTTGCTGAGAATAGCTTTAAAGCCTCATGAGGGTCCAGATCCAGGGAGCAAAATGAAAAAAAGAGCATTTTCAGCAGTTAAATTCCAAAAAAAGGTGCAAAGATGGATGGATAGATCTTTCTAAGCTAATGCTCTCTCTCTCTTGTGGAAAAGTCCACAAGGTGGGACTCGACCTTGGGATGCCCGAAGCTTAATACCGATATATGTACTCTAGGCTACAAACTATAGGGAGCCCTATTACTTATATATGACTAATAATTACTATATTACATAGAGAGCTGCAAGCAGAGGGAGGAGTGGGCATGACCGGCAGAACAGGGGAAAAAGAGGGGAGCACACATGTAAGGAAACCCATGATTATTTAGTTTACAAAGTTAAATGCAAAGAAATAAGTTATTCGTAATTTCATATAATATATACACATAACCAGTTTGTTATATCATTATAAAGATAATCATGCTTATATAAACTCTAAATAAGGAGGACTTCTCTCCTTCTGAATGTGAATGCAGACATAGTGGATAGCAGTGCAGCAGGTTTCTTTACCCTGTCTATTTCAACCATTAACCCTGCTGGTAATCTGGAGGTTTTTAAACATAGGCGAACATGGCAGCATGGATATAGGCAATTTGTCTGAATAGGCAATTTGTGCTCTCTGGACAGGCAGATGAGCGCTACGTCACAGATTTTGATCTCGCCCCCAAAAAAAAAAATTTAAAGATGAAATTAGCTGACAAAAGCTCAACATTATCCAGTCATCCCCACAATTAAAGCTAACAATTGGGCTAACGTTGTCTTAATTGATGCTGAGTACACACAAATTTGTAAAAATGTCAAAAAGTATTTAAGGGTTTCTTGAACCTTTAAGCAATATATTTTTTTCGATTGTCCACAGAACAAACACTGTTTCACAATGACTTGCCTTATTACCCTAACTTGCCTAATTAATCTAGTGAAGCCTTTAAATTTCACTTAAGCTGAATACTAGTATCTTAAAAACAAGTAGTAAAATATCATGTATTTTCATCATGGCAAAGAAATGAGTTATTAAAATTATTATGTTTAGAAATGTGTTAAAAAAAATCTTCTTTCCATTAAACAGAAATTGGGGGGAAAATTTACAGGGGGGCTAATAATGCAAGAGGGCTAATAATTCTGACTTCAATTGTATATATGGCCAGAACACAACACAATGCTACAATGGAAAAACAAGTGTTATGATTTAAAAATTAATTGTTTCTTCGGTGCACCGTGATGCAGACGTCGACAGTTTGGTATCGGTTCAGTAATAATCATAAGCGGTTATTACGTACTGATGTCATTTATCTCATATGCGCTATGTCGCCATAGCTTAGTATGGCGAGGGATGCGAGCGTGAGTTTTTAAAACGCTCCAACTACTTAAAAACACAGAAACTGTGCACAATTTCACTGCGTGTGTGTTTGCTGGACAGTCTTTCAAGGACACTAACAACAGAAGCCCCTATTTTACTGTGATTGAGAGAGTGAAAGTAAACTCCATTTCTCTCTCTCTCACTAGGACCCATTTGACCTGCTGGCATAACTTTTCCTCTCCTTTCGGCTGTTACAGCGATACTTCTGGATACAGACACGAGCGCGTGTCTGCTGAGTTTTCTACTCCGTATCTATCATGGATCAGCTGTGATTGTCGCTGCCGTTTATCAGTGTCACTCATCTGTGAAGAGCGCCGGTGCATAAGAGCCAATCGCAGCTCTTTCTGTTGAGCGCGAGACCAATCATAGGGGTGTAAGAACAAACTTGGTAGACAAGGCTCAGAGAGCGAGCAGGAAATTCATACTTGTTTATTTGCTCTAAATGCTTGTGTTGTTTAAAGGTACAGCTTCTATATCTGATTGTTTTGTATTAAAGGACAAAATTGTTTTACAAATAGTATATCAATATAAATATATTTATACATTTTAATACAAGAATTGCTGTGCTGTGAAGAAAATATAAAACAGTATATAGAAAGCATCGTCAATGCAACGTGATATCGAATTGAACCGAATCGATTGCATGATAATCGTAACCTAACTGAACCGTGAGACCAGTGTGGGTTCACACCTCTACCCAACAGACAGAAAGAATCAGAAGACTGTACTGTAATTCCTACAGCACTCCATGTACAGCTTTCCCTTAGGAGACTGTCATATGTTCACATTTCTATTTTTTTCTTTGTGTTATGCAGTGTTGTCTTTTCCTTTCTGTATCACAATGACATGGTCTGTCAACAAATTACAGTACACTCTTAGAAATAAAGGTACGCAATCTGTCACTGAGGTGGTACTATTTCAAAAGGTACAAATTTGTACATAAAAGGTCCAAATGAATACCTCAAGGGTACATATCAGTACCTTAAAAGTACAAAAGTGTTCCTCTTAAAATCTTTAGGCACTAATATATACTTTTGAGGTACCATTATGGACCCTTTAAGTACAAATGTGTACCTTTTGAAAAGGTACCACCCCAGTGACAGCTCCTGTACCTTTATTTCTGAGAGTGTACAAACATTAAAAGAATAAATGTAAATCTTGTCCAGTCACTTGCTTTCAAACCGTCAGATAAGGTGTAACCTACAATTTAAAATAATTGTCATCAAAACTGTAGCCATAGTTTATATCAGAACACCCCTTAAGAGTACACTGTTATAGTGACAACATGACTAAGCCTTTGACTGTCTTATCCATAAACAATGACACAAAGATTTGTCATTCTGATGGCACTGACATGTTTATTGATACATATATTCATTTTGAGTATTGTTAGTAAAAATCCTTTGTAAGTAACAACTAAGGATTTTGAGCAAGAGACAGGCTTTTTTTTAGGTAATCCAGAGTGTTTTACTATTTTTACATATTGTTTTGAAAAATGCACTTACTGTTTTGCTAATTTCAATTCTGATCTGAGGAATGTACCAAAAACTGACTGAGAAAAAACTGTATTTACAAAACTGATTATAATTAGGAGCAGAGCTACATAGATTGTGGTATTTAAGAATCAATACTTAGGCTGCACGATATTGGAAAATCTGACATTGCAATGTTTTTTTTTTGTTTTTTTTTTTTGCGATATATATTGCAATATGATTACAATTTCACCAGATGACTTAAATAGCTCTATTTCCCAAGAATTCAGGTACAGAAATTAAATAATCAAATATTACTACATAGCATCTTCATTGCATAAATAATATAATAAAATCTAAAATATGTTTTTATACATAATATAAAATATATTTTTTTCAAATGGTACAGTTCTTTGTACCTGAATGTTTTAAACTCTTTTGTTATGCTCATACAGTCACACAGACCTTAAAAACATGTAAATGATAAACATTTGCTCCATGTTATGAACTGTGGCTCCTGGTCATATATAATTCCAAATCAACATTACAGATCCTGCGATGTGACTATTGCGGATGCACACATTGTGATAATGATGCTAAAACAATATATAATGCAGCCCTAATCAATATTGTTACATTCAAATAAAAATAAATAATACTACAAGTTAAAGTTATGTTTGTTCAGTGGTTCAGACAACATTGTTTTAGTACACATTCATATTGAACCAAATCTTCTGCACACAATAATGTTTTAAAATGTGTGACTTGATAGAGAGAGAGAGAGAGAGAGAGAGAGAGAGAGAGAGAGAGAGAGAGAGAGAGAGAGAGAAAGACAGACAGACAGACAGACAGACATGGATGGATGGATGGATGGATGGATGGATGGATGGATGGATGGATGGATGGATGGATGGATGGATGGATGGATGGATGGATGGATGGATGGATGGATGGTAGGTAGGTAGATAGATAGATAGAACCCAACTTTTAAATTCCCATATATTCTGCAGCAAACAAATAAATTATAACTTGAGTGCAGTTTCAGACTCAGTATTTGTTGATTTAAGAACCAGCAGCATCCAAAAATAGCAGTGTAACCTTTAATAGCAAGTTAAAGCTTTAATTCTACCACTTGTCCTGCTGTTTGATATCGGCCCTGACCCCTATGCTCTGACTCACTCAGAAACTAAATGCATGGAGTCTCTGGGGCCCGCTGAGCTGTCAATAACAGGGCTCACTGAACTATTGACAGAACACCATCTACAAACCCTCCACCCATGACCTTGCTATTGAACACCACAAAAGGAGTGAAATGAACGGATTATGAAGAGAAAAAGCCACTCCCCTTGCTGTCTGATACTGGTGCTGTACTTGCCGTTTTGTGTCATTCAGATGTGTTTGTCACACGGCCTCCTATCAGCACAGTTCAAACTATTCTACAAAAAGAACACACTCCAACCATTCAGCGTCTTAACAAACGGGGTTGATGGATGAATAGCACAATTTCCCAGCAACCCCTGGGAGCTGGCAGGGCATGTCTGCCGAGAATATAATGGAGTACGGGAGACCCACGGCCCCACAGAAAGCTCAGAGCTACAGAAAAGCCTGGTGTTTCTGTCAGTGTGTGAATCATCACTGCCAAGCCTTCTCCCCCTTACTGGTCTTAGTGTTGCTTTTAATTAAGAATACATGTCCGGTCAAAAAATTACTGTGTTAAAATTTTCATTCACTCTCAAGTGGCCTGTCAGTCATTTCTGCCCCCACTGTACATGAAAGGATTTCACTGGGTATTTGCCGTACAGCTCTTTCACATCGGGGCTGCATCCTACTATAAATGATGTAACCACATCCAGTCATGTGAAATACAGGCTACATGCATTAACGGCTCATTCCAGAGCTTCTCTCGCCAAATGCATTAACAATCAATGAAGAACAGCTCCTCCAAGCAATGCACCTGAGAGTCAAATAAATATAGCCCACGCCAACC
The DNA here is from genome assembly GCA_903798205.1 of Danio tinwini. Classification (NCBI taxonomy): domain Eukaryota; kingdom Metazoa; phylum Chordata; class Actinopteri; order Cypriniformes; family Danionidae; genus Danio; species Danio tinwini. Next base: position 9,919,824 of record CAIGQZ010032266.1, on the reverse strand, counting down.
TGTTTGCTATTTTTGCAAGGCTGGCTGACAGTGAACCAGCGCAGCAGATCAGGCCTGAGTTTGCCCATACTGTGCCAGCAGAGAGCGACAAGATGTGTGCTGAAGGATAGAGGCCAGGTGCACAAAAAGACCCTATCCTGATGGGATCAAACTAGTTACCCTGATGTGCCCACTCCACACTGAGCGGCCCTTTAACATGACAAAATTATATCTGATGTGACCGCCTTGCGTTCCCTTGACTATGAGCCCCAGCCACGGTAAATGCAATCACTGAAGCCTTCTCAAATAAGAGAGGTTACAGCACCACTGAACTGTGTATAACTGTGCAACCTGAGTGGAATGCATAATGTTGGGCCAGATGACTCTTCTTGGCTGCCTGGAAAAGCCATCAGTGTTTTTACACTGCATAAAATCTACCTTGCCAAAGTACAACATATTGCCTGTAGTGCAATAAAAATGCTTTTCAGAAGAGCTTGTCTTCTGTCTTAAAGCTAAGCATCAAGTATTAATGGATAATTGAATGAAAGCTTTCAGGATTAATTGGATGTGATAACCATTCTAGAGCTGGTTGTTGCTTGGAGACGTCTGGTGCTTTCAAAAGGAGTGTAGTCTTTAAACACCCATAAATATCATATCCTTGTGAATTATTAATGGAAGTTAATTCTGATTATCTAACGGACTTACTGTGACTGCATGTATGCACAGACGTAATCCTGATCGATGAGATGCATTTACATCCCAAGCATCGGACAGTCGTGGTGGCTTCCATCCATCTTGCATTCAAAGCACAATGCCTTTTAGACCTGGAAACAAATGCAAATTAGCATCACTGAGTTTTATCTCAAATAAATAGGACAATTTCATGGAGTTTAGCAACCTCATCCTCAGCTTCTTTTCATTTGCGCAGAAAATGGATTTGTTGAAACATAACATTGGTGCGCAAACACCTTAATTGCCTTCCTCCTCTCTTGAAGAGATTTGTAATCTTTTTTGCTGTGTATCCCTCAATGTGTGATGCACTGTGATACCCAGTCTCCATAATGAAAGGTTGTTAAAGCATGGAATAAAAGATTCATGGTGTTGAAGGGGATTATTTTTCAAATAGCTTTTGTTGCTTTGGCATAGTTGACATGTTGAGACAGGTGAATGAATGAGATATTCTTTGTCCATCCTCAGAGACTGAAGGAACTGAAGCAGAGAGAGTTTGCTCGCAATGTGGCCTCCAAATCCAGGAAGGACGAGAGGAAACAGGAGAGAGCTCTCAGACGCCTACATGAGCTTGCTGAACAACGCAGAGAAGTACAATGGTGGGGGATGTTTTGTTGAATAGTTTTTTTTTTCCATATTTATATCCAGTTTACCAGGGTATGCATATATAGAATATGGTCTAAACAAAGCAGACTAGATTGTTGTTTAATACGTGCAAATTAAAGCATCAAAGCAGCATGTGAATTCAAAAGTATTTTTGTGTAGTACTGTGCAATCCTCGGGTTTCCCTAGGGAGTCCAGTTCTAATTGTCACCTCCTTTTTCTGTTGATGAGTGTAAATGAACTTGGCTCTTATATTTTGTTTCTTTTGTTCATCTTTTTTCTGATGCAGTGCTCCAGGAAGCGGTCCTATGTTTAAGTCTACCACAGTGGCAGTGGAAGGCTCTTTCAAGGAGTCCTGCTGTGATGATGATGCCCAAGAACAGAACCAAAACTGCATGGCTCAAGATTCGGGGGGGCAGATCCATTCCAGCAGTTGTGGCATAGCTAGTAAACAGTCACCCTGGTCATACAATGGGAGGGCCAAAAAGCAAACTTTCAGACGCAAAATTGCATTCTCTTTTTCCTTTCCAAAGAAAGCAACTGTTAAGCTTGAGTCATCAGCAGCGGTTTTCTGTGAGAGCATGGAGGAGGGGTCGATGGAGCGGAGCCGCAGACAAAGACTCAGAACACCCCCTGTTGAGCTTGACCTCCCTGGGTCCCCCATGGTGGAAAAAGTACTAAAATGTGAGGAGGCGATTTACAGCACTGGAACACAGCAGAGTGACCATTTCCAAAAAAGTGACAGCATTGGAAGTCAGGGGTCATCAGACATCCCTGTGGCAGGGGAAAGCCCTTCGTCAACCGCATCAGATTTGTGTGCTTTGCTTGTTTACTCAGAGGATGTTCCTAGTCCTGCCATGTCCCCGTTAAACACTTCCTCTTTTTGTTTAAACAGTGCTGATATTGTTCTTGAATCTGAAGACTCTGTTGAGAGCCTAAAAAGCAGCAGTGCTGAAAGTAAATCTGAGACCTCTGAGGATGTGACAGTAGAGAATAGTGGCGTTACAGAGAAGGGGTGCTTGGCCATCAGTGAGCCTCCTGAAAAGATTTTCTCAGATGTGCCACCTAAGAATGATTCTTCTCAAAGAGAAGAGAAAGTTGAGGAAGCACCTACAATGTCATCCTATGCTTTCACAAAACCCAGCCAGCCTTTTTTCTCTGTTCTAAGCAGGGACGGAAACACCATCTTCCAGTGGCCCTCTGAGATGGTGTCCTTCACAAGGACAGAGCCAACCCTGTCTTTTAGTTGCAACCCCCTCCATTTTGACTTCAAGAGGACACAGATTAGAAGGTCTACTGACACTCAGGAGATGACTGAGCCCAAAACTGATGAGGAATTATCTGTCTGCTCAGGTTTCAAATCCTGCCACTCTGACAAGCACATCGAGGAATCTACAGCCAGCCCCAGAAACAGTCCCAGCCAAGGAGCAGAAGGCAAGGTCAGAAAGTGTTATCAGTATTCAAGTGACACAGAGAGTTGTGTCAGGTTGAAAACACATGACAGGTGTAGACATTACAAAGATTGGATTCATGCAAGCAAGAGAGTGGTAGAGAAATTGCGGAAAAGAGATCAACGTCATTACAGGAGCCACGCTAAAAGAAAACGCAGAAGGCGGAAGAGGAGGAGAGACAGACACCAGGAGACAGAGAGCAATATGGTGAAATCTAAGAAATTCCACAGACGGCCTGAGTGTGTGGAAGGACTTGATAGCCAATTTAGAGGCACCACTTCACAGCAAGTGCATCCATTAGAGAAGTCAAAGCAATCATCTCAAAATCAGGCTGAGGATAGCAACACAACTCCTGTAGTTGAGGAAGGGGTGGGAAGCAAAAGACAGGAGGCAGCAGCCAACGTAAATGGCTCAGCGGGCTGCATCATTCTCCCTGATGAGTTCTGTGCCGATGGCGAAAAGGTGCTTGGGAACAGCAGGGAAAAGCCTGACAATCCAACTGCAGGGGAGCTTATGTCCATAGAACAGTGTCTCCGTAACCAAGACACATCTCACTTTCATGAATCCGGTTCAACCGAAGGGGGGCAAGAGGAGAAGCCTCAGTCTCTAGTGACTAACAGAGATGGGGCATGTGAAGGGCAGAGTTTGAAAAGACTGTGTTCAGAATCTCTAAGCAACAGACATGAGTTTTGTGACTCCTGTCAGTCACTGACAGATATTTCTGATAAATGCACTGAACCTATCTGTTGTGAGCATGGGACAAAGAGGAAAAGACAAAGGCGGACACAGGATCAAGATCAAACCCCATGCCTTGCAATTGATTGTCCCGTTGTTCACAACTCTGTTTTGGAAGAACAGGACAAGGCTGCAGTTGAGTCGAGCATGAAATGCCTTGTTTTAAAAGGCACGTGTGACAGCTCAAACATGTCAGACCTAAACTCATGCAGTATTGATGATGGAGAGAGCTGCATGGCTGATCTTCAGACATTTACTTCCATTAGCAATGCCCTGGGTCACACTGTGGTGGAGAGCAGTGACTGGCAGCAAAGCCCCTCCTCTCGGATCAATGCTTCATGCACCAAGGGCAGTTCAACTCTCCTAGAGACAGATTCAAAGCTCTTGACGGAGCCAACAAAAGAGAATAATGAGTCTAAAGCAGCACAAGCCCCCTTAAAGAACTGTAACACGTATTCAGCGGCTGCTCAGGCCTGCTTGTTGGATGTGAGAGAGTTAGCCCTGCAGAGGACTGAAAAAGCCACTCAAGACAAATCATGTCAGCATAGCCTTCAACCCCCACCACAGAGATTTCACCTAGGCATTCAGGCTGAGGAGAAGTTGAGCAGGGAGTTCTTCCACACCACCGGCAGCCTGTTCCAACCCTCTCCATCATTCTCAGCCCCCTCAGACAGCATGGAAAGACACTGTCTCCTGCAGATACAAAGCCACGGACAGGTGCTACACCAGCAGGTTTTCCCCACCAAACTCAAATCTGTCCTGCACAGGCCACATCTGCCCATGTCATCTGCTGTCCTTCATCCAGTTCACCTGCCACCCTCTGTGCCTTCCGGCTCTATCACAATACGTCACACCATACTCCAGCACCATGCCGCTTTCCTGCCCCCACAGCCACCCATCTACCCCCAGGTAGTGTCTGTTTCTCGACTCCCCCTAAGAGCGGAGATATGTCCACCTACTGCTTCTCCTTTTGTGGCCTCTCCACAGGTACCTGTGGTGGCGCCCCCTAGCATTCATCCAATGACTGTGACGTTTCATGCCCTGCCACGACCTGCCATGTTTTCACCCATGTTGACCCCTCATCCTGCTGTCATCCCCCTGCAGTCTCTGTTCTAGCTTTACAGCTTTTTCTGACAAAATGCATTTGTTCTGCAGTAGTCAAAAAAAATATCTGCAGGATTGCTCCCTTAGTTAGAGTGTTGAGATAGGAAGTAGCCAATGGGTAATATACAAAAGAATTGTCTTTACAGTTTGGAAAAGATGCTGTTTCTGTGCCATGTTGTCAGTAGATATTTTCTTGAAGAAAATAACTGCACAACACTTTATTAGGAAATAAACATTATAACTCATCTACCTGATTTCTGATACACATTGTATTCAGATTGTAACAGATTTGATTAATTTCAAAGACCACAGTTTTATCAGATCAGAAGGATCATTCAATACACTGTTTAGGTGTGCATCTTTATAGAAAGAAATCAATATATAAATTAATATACTTAATAGTCTGTACTTAGATATAATATAATATTGTTGGAGTGACAATATAAAGTAAGATATGATGGTTGCTGTTTGCAATCAGTCATGATATGAATCAAAGTGTCATCATATACAGTATACACAGCTCTATGGTGCAGTCAATTAATGTAACAAAAATTCATCATGTTGAAAAGTATAAAAAAAGAATTACACCGACAACAGTGTATAATAATTACTTTAAATATAACACTGAAATGTCTTTCAAAGGCTAGTAGAAAGTGGACCGTGTGCTACGGCAGCATTGAACACACAATGCTCATTTATATGAGTCGTTTTTTATGCAAATCAAAAAGCCCATAGCATGTGATAGTGAAACTGAATGTGGCTATCAAAAGTTGAACTAAAATGATCAAATTCTATTTCTTACTTTGCTAATTACAGACAGTGTCATCCTCGAATACAGAAAGTTCAGACTACCGAATGTGTTGTGTAGTTTAATATGTAGTTCAAATTGTAGATCGTACATGCTGTTGCCTAAAGTATTTGAAAAGAAGCACAAAACTTACCAACTACAATCCATACATGGGTGTTTCCCAAACCCCTCATATTGTAACCTGCTTGAATTAGGAGAGCATAGACTAGATCTTTCTGAAATGACCTGTAGGACATGGAGTACCCTGCTCTGTAGCATTTCTGTGGGGATTTTCATTTGTCCTAACACATTTTTAATTGCTGTTAATAGACCTTTATAAATATAAATAGTTTACTCATTCAAGAATGACCAAATGACCTGGCATGTGGAGTTAGTTTTAACCATAATCGTACAAAATTAGCAGGCAATTCCCTTTTTTGGTGCATTAATATATCTGGTTTGATTTACATATAACTCATGGAAAGCCTTGGTGATAAAATGCTAGTAATATGATTAATTCCAACAAATATTTAACATAGATTTATTAAACTCCTGCTTCAGGGTAACTCCAAAACAGAAGTTCGTTTTTGTTAGCTAAGGATTCAATTTCTCCTGCTTGCATCAGATGAAAGGGACTAAACTCAAGAGAAGGATTCATTTACTTATTTAAAACACTAACTACTAAGATACTTGAATCTGAAAGCAAGTCTAGCTAGTTAGAAAAGAACAGATGAAAATCTGTCTCTTTGAATTCCCACAATCCTTTCATTTTCAAAGGAGATGTGTTGAACTGGAATTAATGACTTAGCTTTATTGATTTTGCGAATAGCCATATGGAAAGTAGACTGTACTTAATTCTTAATAATTATGCTCAAACATATATTTTTAGAGATCTTTTTTATTTAAAGCGAAAATGATTCTATAAAAACTACAGATTTATAATCAAGGTTGGTTCAAATGACAAAAATTTCTCTATGAACAAGTATTCATGTAAAGTAGACACATTTTATTAAAGACATCACAGTGGAGAAATGAAAGCAGAACTACAGTTTGTTTATTTTCATTCTTTTCTAAAAGCATGTAACCGCATTACTAAATAGTGTAAAATATGCATTGGAATAAGGCGGTACATAGAAATAAAAAACAAAAAAATGATGCAGAGCTATTCAAAAGTGATGAAGAGAAACTGGTGTTTTTGTAACATCTGTTCAACAAAGCTCTGAATCCCACCAGATTGCCCCTTCTCAATTAATTTCAGTTCTTGAATTCTAATCGCATAGGAAGTCCACGATGTTACTGTTTTTTTTTTTCATGCAGTCGAAAAAAACATGCTTTGAAAAATTGTACATGCTGTAAATCAGTACTATTTCTAAATCATGTAATGTACATATGTTTTATGTTTTTATCGTGCCAGGTACCCTGTATGTATGAATTATTTAGATAAGATAAAAACAACTATGTTTTTTACGCCACTTTGCCAACTGAATGATGCCGAAGTACTATGTAATAAAACTGAGAAACGAGCACTTGCTTTCATGTGTGTCCGTTTATGATGTGTCTTAGACAGCTTTCGGGTTCACCGCACACTCAGGTGAAGTCCACAGTATGTGACTACAAACACACTGGAAATGCATGCTTTTTGAAGCCGGGGAAAAAATCCAGGGGTTTTGTCACAGCTAGGGAAGAACTGTTGAATATTTCATCTTAAGGTCTCACACAAGCCATGCAAAGGTTATTGAGTGAGACAGCCACGGTCATTTTCTAGCAACTTTGAGGCAGTGGTTGCTAGACCAACGTACTACTCGAGGTTTCAGGTGGTTGCAGTGTTAATGCCCTCACCTTTCAGTGTGACTGACATCATTATGCAGAATTATTCTGCCATCCTGTATGTATGAGACTGATTAGCTCAGATGTTCCTCTGTTATTTCCCCTCCAGTCCTTGAGTCACATTTCTTAGAGGCTTCTCTGTTGTTAAAACATTATAACTTTTTTTCTGCTGAAGTACAATTGTTTTTTTGTTGTTTTTTTGTGTACAGTATGTGTGCTGCTGACACACTGTTTCGAAGCTGTTTTGACTTGTATTCATTCTCAGGATATGAATTCTTGATATCAACAATTCAGTTCTTGGTATTAAAAATGAGATTATTGATATCAATGATATCAATAATTGCTCATTGTCGATCAGTCATTTACATTTAGATTTTAACAATTGAATTTTACATATCAACAATTCAGTACTTCATATTAGAAATTAAACCTTAACAGGTAAAAATGCTAACTCCTAAAAAAATACTATAACTATTGCTATCTGTTTGTTAAATGTGATGTCACGCCAAGTGGCTTCTGGGTCCAATCGTTAATCAAAGAGTAGGGTGAAGCTGCAGGCCCTGAGACCCAACTGCATGCTCACACCAGCACTTTCAAACCTATCGTTTTCTCAGACAGTGCCACCTGTTGTTGGGTCGGGTGAAGTGGCTGGTCTGGAGACCAAACTGCAGAGACAGTCCTCGCTGCAGCCCACAACTTTTGTCCGCGACACCCAACACATAGAATATGCAATGTTCTCAATAATATTTTTAAAGGAAACATAGACTCTATACAATATGTTCCATTTACATATATTTCAATTAATATGGAAAACAAGTGCATGTTTTTACCAAACTAATATTGGATTTATTTTAAACATGTAAAACAATATAATTTGCACAAAGATATTATGCGGTTCTTCTTTAAAGAAGTTGTTACCACCTGGTTTAGAGCATCATTATGGGCGTTTTACGTTATAACTAACGTGGTTCAATCGATGGATCTGCAACAGAGAAACTACAGTTTGGGGGAAACACTTGTCAGTGCGTCGTTCTTTCCCAAACGATACATTAAACTATGATAGTTCAGCCGTGAGTTACATTGTTGTTTGGGAAACGTACTCCTGAGTGTGCAGGTCTGAGCATGCAGTTGTGTCTTCGGGCCTGCAGCTTCATGATGTTGATATAAAACTGTAGAGGCTCAACATATGGTAAAATAAACCTTTACAAACGCGATGCAATACTTTTGAAAATAACGATCGCAATATACAGTTGAAGTCAGAATTATTAGCCCCCCTATGATTTTTTTTCTTTTTTAAATATTTCCCAAATTATATTTAACAGAGTAAGGAAATTTTCACAGCATATCTGATAATATTTTTTCTTCTGGAGAAAGTCTTATTTGTTTTATTTCGGCTAAAATAGAAGCAGTTTTTAAGTTATTAAAAACCATTTTAAGGTCAAAATTATTAACCCAATTTAAGCTATATATTTTTCGATTTTCTACAGAACAAACCACAGTAACACAATAAGTTTCCTAATTACCCTAACCTGCCTAGTTAACCTAATTAACCCAGTTAACCCTTTAAATGTCACTTTAAGCTGTATAGAAGTGTCTTAAAAAAAATCTAGTCAAATATTAATTACTGTCATCATGGCAAAGATAAAACAAATCAGTTATTAGAAATGAGTTATTAAAACTATTATGCTTAGAAATGTGTTGAAAAAAATCTTCTCTCCATTGAACAGAAATTGGGGGAAAAAATAAACAGGGGCGCTAATCATTCAGGGGGGCTAATAATTCTGACTTCCAACTGTATATATCCATGCCTAATATCAGGTGGACAGAATAAGATACATTTTTTATAAATCGTTAAAATATTGGTGTCTGAGATGACTGTGGTGTACACCATGGTTTTATATCAAATTCACTTTAATGTGTGATGTGACTAAAAAGTGGTCATAAACAAATATTTTGTCAATTCAAATGAGTAGCGGCTTGGACCCGGAAACAGTATTTCATATGTCACGACTTAACAAGCAGATTGATGATATCAGAAGTATACGTTGATATATCAGAAATAATATATGTAATGTGTAATTGTGGCTAATAAGAATTAAAATATCAACTAGTAACATTCAATTCTTTACATCAGGGATGGACGTTTTACTAGTAACAATCAAATTGTTGATATAAAAAATTAAGAAATTTTATTCAAACTGGTAAGAAATCAATTATTTATATCAACAATTGAATTTGAACAGCAGCCCTGGTGAAAACACATTACAGATATCAAGAAATATAGTGTTTTACAAGTTAAAATGTAATCAAAAATAGCTGATATCAAACATTCAGCATTTTCAATAGCGACAATTCAGTTTTCGACATTACCGATTCAATTTTGTTGTTAACAAAATTAATGGCATGCCATAAGCTGACCTCCTTTCTATTTTATTATTTATTTCATTTACACGGACAACAGCGCTCATAAGATTTTCTCATACTTTGTGACTCACAGGCCAATATAGTCACAGCACTCCCTTGTGCCATTTTGTTTCCCTGGAACGGATGCTTCGATTTTTTTGTACCCGCTACTTCTATCCCACAGAGCTAAAACATGCTCTTCCTGCTGTCCACGCTACAGTATAATCACCTCTCTCTGAACCTGGACAACCCGGATGATAGCCATCGGGTATTTGAGAAATGAGGCGAACAACGAACGTCCAGGCTTATTTCCTTTCACACATGTTAACATTAGCATTTGCATAACGCCTTTGTTATATAAAATTGCAACATTCTGCGATCTAGAACGCCACATCTCGCCTGCAGACTTATGGACCATCTCTTTACAAACACCCACGTACAGCAGTGCCTCTCACAGCCAGAATAATGCAGGGATAAACAAATGCCTGGCTACCCTCAGACAAAAGCATTCTCTGCAATCTGCGCATTGTGCAGCTCCAATCACGCTTTCCGAGCCTTATCATAGTCATCTTGTTTGTTTGTTGATCAGAGGATGGATCCTATATCGGGCATGCAATTAACAATGCGGGCAACTCATTTGTGTCGTCTTGTTATCCTTTTTGTTTGTTGCTTTTCTTTTTATTTTCCTCACAAGGTCAAGGAAATACACAGGAGAGTGATGCTGGGAAACTGCAAACAGCACACAGGACTGTCAGGCTGTTAAATAATGTTTAATTAACGCTTCCATTCTCTTCGAGCGTGTTTTTATTACTAAACCAAGATGAGCTTCTGGATAATTGCCCCGTTATTGTTGTAGAATGAATGGAAATGTGTGACTTGGAATGGCATTTGAATTAGGGGCTGGACACGGGTTAATCTGAATTCGGATTTTATTATATGCCGCGTCTGCGTTCAAATCTGACCTCAAGTGAAGCTTCAACTGCCTCATTTCACAGTGCATACTGTAGTAAGTTGTCAAGAAAGTTATTGCTAAGCTCAGTAAGAGTAGATTTGACAGTAGCAAGCTTATGAATTTCATTTCCTGAAGTTTCTTGCATGAAAAATTAATAGTTTATAAAGAAATATCAAATACGATAAACATCGAAACATATTCAGGAGTCAGGGTTGCATGGCTAATGAATATGAAAGCAATAAGCCATGATTTGTTTTACCAAGGTTGACATGTTCTTAGAAATTAACTGAAGTGCTTATTAAAATATACCCAAGTAAAATTCATGTAATGCACATTGAAGTGACTTTTCTTCAATCAAGAATTTGTGTAACGTAAAGCAAGCAATAATGTGAAATTCAACATTTTATTTTGACAAGCAAGGAAGTCTTTTCTATTTCTTTTTTTATTTTGTCTTCATACATACAACTAAATAAAGTGTGAAAATTTATAGTATTCACACTGTGATTTTATGTTAAGAATGATATATTATATACAACCCCAAATCAGAAAAAGTTGTGACATTATAAAAAAAAAAAGTATTGATTTCCAAATTTATTTTGAGTTGCATTTCATTGCACACAACATGAAAAACATGAACATTAAATATTTCATGTTTTGTCTGGTCAACTTGAATTTTTTGTTACTTTTAAAGGGCACCTATTTTACCCCTTTTTAAAGATGTAATATTAATAATATGGTTCTTCTGAGTGTGCCAGTTTAGGTTCAGTTCAAAACATAATTCAGATTTTTTTATTATGATGTGTCAAAAATTGTCATTTCTGGGGGCGTGTACACAGTCCGCTGTTTTAGGGCTGTGTTGCTTCACATTAAAATTAGTTTCAACTTTCCGCCCAACTTAACAAGGGGGCGGAGCCAAGAGCTCCCCTCCTTGTGTATGGCAACAGAGAGGCAGACAGAGAGAAGCAACATAAGTGAGAGGACCAGCATTCAGCCGTACATGTACGACTCGGACACAGACCAAGCAGAGAGTACAAAATCATTTGTGTCTTTGTATAGTTTTACAGCCAACTGTGTGCTAGTTTAATTTTGACTGAAGGGCATCACATACCGAATGCACCGCGACACGGCGCGCACATGACAGTTGAAAGTATCGCACACTTGCGGCGCCGGTGTGTGTCACCTGATAGAAACTTATGTTTAGAATTCAGAAATGCATGCCGCTGCGTGTCGCGACGCTGCTTGTCGCCGAGCGGCGCTTCTGGTGTACAACCTGCTTGAGGCTATAACTAAAGGGCGTCAACCACCGGATGCGCCGCTCAGAGCCACGACACGGCACACCAGACGCACACATTCGCATGTTATTTAAAATGAAACTATTCAGATAACGCTCTGTGGCGCGGCAGAAATATGAAGTGTCCTGAGCAGGGCGTCCATAGAGGCGACCTAGGTGGCAGAATAGTGAGCGAACCCACCGGTCCTCACTTTCATTCGCGACACCCTCACGGTCCTCACTTTTTATTTGCCACACCCTCCCGGTCCTCTCTTTAATCCGCTACAACGCGAAATGCATGGTGCTGCACGTTGTTAGTTCATTGTTTCCAATGGAGGGATGCGCACATGAGGCAACGCACTCACACTTTCCAGCTGCACCTAGTTAAGATGACAGGGAGCTTCTGTGACCGCGGGAAATGCAAACTGCTGAAGTTTAAGGAATGCAATGAAAAGTACACGTATGCAAACCCACCAAAACTCACAAACACTGGTGGTGAGGAGAGCCATAACATGGTGAATGTTGAGCCCAATGAGCCTTACATCTAAAAATAGAGCAAGGGTGTTTCTTTAGTGACATTGCTTTGACTCACACGCTGAAAATGGCGGACGTGAAACAACATACTGAGAATATGGTAATACACACCTGTCAATTAATATTAGTGGGCGGGGGGACCGCACTCCTAAGTCAAGTTGCGGTCGATCTCAAAACCGCTCCAATTGGTCCACCGTTTTTATGTTGTTAAATTGAAAAAAAAGGAGAAGGACTGAGTGTGTTTACATCACCCCAATATGACGGTCTATACACTATACCTATACATATGTCTGTTCAAACAGCTTGAAAAGTAGATTTTTCACCATAGGTGCCCTTTAAGTTTTTTCTTACCTGTAATTTGTAAATATACATCCTTTCCTGTCATTCAGACCTGCAACACATAAAAAAAGCTGGGACAGGAGCAATTTAGGGCTACTAATCAGCTAAATTTATTACATAATAATGTGATTTGTAATAGGTGATGTCAACAGGTGATTGTAATTATGATTTGGTTCAAAAGCAGCATTCAAGAAAAGTCTAGTCCTAGAGCAAAGATGGGCTGAAGAGCCAGTTTGCCAACAAATAAGTGAGAAAACTATTGAAATGTTACTCTAAGACAGATCGCAAGACATTTGGATATTTTACCTTCAACAGTGTATAACATAACTAAAGGATTCAAGGAATCTGGAGGAATTACAGTGCGTAAAGCAGAAAGGAGCAAGTCTAAGCTTGAATAACTGTGTTCTCCGATCCCTCAGACGGTACTGCATCAAGAATCCTCATTCATCTATAAGTGATATCACCACATGAACTCAGGACTACTTTGGCAAACCTTTGTAAAGTACCACAATAGGTAGTTACATTCACAAATGCCAGTTAAAACTGTACTGTGCCAAAAGGAAGCCCTATGTTAACAGTGTCCAAAAGCGATCGTGACTTATCTAGGCTCGGAGGCATCAGGGATGGACCATCACATAGTGGAAATGTGTACAGCAGTCAGATGAATCAGTATTTCAGATATTTTTTGGGAGAAATGGACGCTGTTTGCTCTGGACTAAAGAAGAAAATATCATCCAGACCATTACCAGGAACAAGTCCAAAATCCAGGGACTATTATGGTATGGTATTATGTCAGGGCCCTTGGAAAAGGTATCTTTCACTTCTGTGATGGCACCATTAATGCTGAAAAGTACATTATGCTGCCTTCTTTTCCAGGGACACCCATGCATATTTCAACAAGGCAATCCAAAACCACATTCTGTACACATTACAAACAAAGTTAATTTATATATTACTTCTTTTTTAGTTGCGTTTTAAACATTTTTTTTTCTGATTTAGGGTTGTTTATTCATTCATTTTCTTTTCGGCTTAAGCTGGATTTATACTTTCACCCGTTCGCCGCTGTAATATTGTTTAAAACAACAGGGGGCGGTCAATAGACCAATTACCATGTTTGTAAACATTCAGGATGCGTGCACAGGGAGGTGGCAGAAAAAAAACAGGAGAGCTACCATTTACACCGAGGAAATGACATCCGATGCGGTACAGAGTTTGTTGTTGTCTTAGAAATAAGATATATTGATTACATATTATATATATTATTTACATAATGCTTTCAGCGTATTATAACAGCTTGTCACCCAGTGATAAGCACAGTGATTTGGCAAAGTTAACGTTAAAGTGAGCGCCGTTCGTCTGACAGGTTCATTTGCGATAGCACCCTCCCAATAGATATTGAATAAGACGAAATGACCAAGCATCCAGCCCGAAATATACAATCTCATTGAAGCTCCAAGGGATTTTACAAGAGAGAAGTTAAAGGTCTACAAGTGTTTGGATGCCAACAATTGTGTTCTGTGTGGTCATGTGCAAGAAATAATGTTCCCTGATTACCAGATTCAAAACTATGTAGTGCTAAAAACCGAGGTTCTGCTGAGCCAAAGACAAGGAAAAAAAGATGAAATTAATGTTACACAACCATCAACAAGCAGAACAACTGCATTCTGACAGTGAACTACACCTGTACGGCAGGCCCAGGGTATGTGAACTTGCACATAAAGCTAAAATTGGTTTTATATTCGCACATTCAGACTTTCTCCTTAATAATATAATTTCATAAACATATTATTTGCAAACTCTAAATAGCGAAATCATATTAGCAGACAATGACTATCAAAGTACAACATTGTTTACAGTCAAATAAACAGTGTTAATGTTGTTTTCAAGTCACACTTGAAGGTTATTTCGGACCGAATACTCAAAGTGCCGTGGGAGTGTGTCACTGAATGAATGAAGGAAGTTGTCACTGAATGAATGTGTGAATATAAAACCAAATTTAATAATTTACACTTTTACGTTTCATTCTCAGCATTCAGTGTCCACAGTTTAATTAACGATATGTAACTGTTTTGCCAAAATCATTGCTGCAATCAAAAACAAGTAATGTATATGATTCAACAAAGCGTGAACTTACCTGACATAACATGAGAACTGCAGAGTCGAACATTTATAATTAGGTTGTCACTTCCTTCAGCTCCCTTTTAGCCAAAGACGTTTGCAGTCAGCATTGTAAGCAGTGTGGTGTATGGTAAAAGTTTTCTATTTTTGGACTTTGGCATTCTACTTTTGGAATTTGGCATTCTACCGCAAAACACGACATGTTTGCTATTGCAGCTGGTCTCTTTTTGAAACTGGGGACCTGTGTGACGTCATGTGTGACGTAGGTTGGTAATTCGTCTATAGAATCTGACCGTAAAATCAGACAGATAAACAGAGAAGTAGAAAGTTTCCGGAACACGCTTTATCATTAATATTATTTACGATTTGTTAACTAATTATTTTTATTGTTTTTATAATTTATTTTAATGATTATAAGGATTTTTTTAACCATTCAAGTTTTTTTTTACCTATTAAAGTTTATTAAAATATTAATGACAACAGAACATGGTTTGCTCTACATATATATGTTTTATTATGGCAAGAATAAAAGCAGTAATAATAAAAGTACACTTATTGAAAAATACAGTTGTTTTTTAGATTTTACCCACTCCACAATTCACACATTACTGTCTGGCTAGTTTCTGTTCTATACTTATGCTAAAAAGGCAATAATGGTCCAAAAATCCTGACCATTATCACCAATAAAGTCTAGAAAAACAGGGCATCAGTATATTGTAAACCGATAGGTTCAAATATTCTTTTCCAGTTATTAAATAAATTATTTGTTCCTTAATTTTAGTTTTGTAAGTATTAAATTGTTTTAAATTCAAAATTGTAATATATACATCAGTGTAAAACCTATGACTGGTGGAAAAAA
>CAIGQZ010032266.1:9848666-9870018 GCA_903798205.1 Danio tinwini | reverse complement strand
TTGATCGTTTAAGCATTTGATTTATTATTTGGGTAGTTGTTTTGAAAATTTGATTAATTATTTGAACTTTTTTAGATTTGAATTATGTTAGGAAAAAACTTTCATAACAGTTAAATACAAATTAACAGTCCACATGCGCTAAGCATTTCTTTTTGTAGAGCAAACTAGGTAAACGTGAGATGAAAATTCTCATTAAAAGTCTTTCTGCAGCTGTTCCCCTAAAAAAGATAAATTTTAAATGAATTATAATTCCATGTTAGCATTATTTTGTTGTTGTTAATAATAATGACATTAATGCTATTATTGGTGTTACTATTATTGTTGTCGCTGTTGTTGTTATGGGTTAGAATTACTAATTAGAACTTAGAATTCTTTATTTTTTCAAGTGAGGAGGTCTAAGATTAAATCAACTTAAAGTAATAAGTTGTCAGAAGCTTTTTTGCATGAACTTGCAAAGTTTTGCTGACAAAACTAATCTTTTTTTACTTAATGAAGAAATTTTAGATTTAGGTTAAGTAAATGTGTGAAAATGTAGTTGTACACTGTAAAATCCAATAAGTCAAGACAAACTGTTCAAACTGTTTAAGGCAACAAAACATGTTGTTCAAAAACTAATCTTAATGAGTACTGTGAACTTACTCCATTTAAGTTGAAGTAATGAGGTATTTAATTAAGAGATCAAAACTCTTTCCAAATGAGTAGAATTAACTTTCAAGAAAATTTGAGTTAACTACACTCATTTCATTTGGTAAAGTTGACTGTTGGGTTTTACAGTGTACAGACATTTTTACAGATTTTTGTTAAACCAACAAAAAAATGTCAACTTTTTTCAAGCTGGATTTTTTACACTTTTGAAGATTAGACTTACTCTAACATTTGACATCTTATTGATTAAGCAAAGAATATCTAAATGTTGTTTTTAAATAACAAATCATGCCCTTGCGTTCAGTTTGTGCCATAATCTTTTCCAAGCTGAATCGCTATATATGCCAGTAGTACTGACAATTAGTCAGAGACGAGGATCAGATGAAACCCGCATGTTTCCAAGCCCTATCCCTATTACGCAATTATTTAGTCTTCATACTAATGTAAGCATCTTAGAAATTAGTGGTACTCTACAGCATAACAGCAATTTCACACAATCTCCGCCATCTCCATATGGTAGCTAATGGCCTAACAATCAGATTAGATGAAATAGAGATAGATGACTCAAAAAGTCACTGCTATTGTCTAATGGTGCAATCAGTGTAATGCAGGGAGAGGATGCTGCTTCTGTATTGTAGTTGCAGGATGTATACAAGCAGATAAGTAAATCCAAAGTGTCTTGACTTCCTTCCCATGCTTCGCTCAATAGAGGTTAGATGTGTTATGCTTGCAGATAGTATAATTGAATTGTGTCTGGTGAAATAGTTCTCCCTTTATAGATAAGACATCCCAGTAGTGGTCACCCTCTCGTATCTCCTCTTCACAAAAGTGCATGGCCCGAAGGATGAAAAACGACCTGCCATCTGCATCGTTAAAAATGGTCTCTCTTATCCCTGAATGTCATACACCAATGGACCAATAATGGCAAATCAGCGCACTACATTTTCATTAACGCAATAAAAAAAAAATCAGAGATCAACTTCAAACCATTACCCATTCCATGTGGCAATCTCCTCCCCATCTCTATTTAAATGGGCAAGGTTATTAGAATTGGTAATTGCATTGGGCACATTACGCCACGTTAATGCAGTTCAATAGGTACTGTAATTGTTTGCTTGCAGGCACTGAAAGAGAAACCAAACACTCGAGACAGATCAGCTGAGAAGAGAATTAGAGAGTATTGTTCAATGCATCTTAATATTACAATTGCTGCAACGCCGGGTCCTCACGGTGCTTCCCTCCCCCCAGTCTATTTGCCGAGATCACACAGACAGCCTCTATTATGAAAATGTCGGCGTGTTTCTACAGTCTGCTCAAGCCCATGCCCTGAAGACGGAACTTTTTCTATTCACTGACCATAAAGCTACTGTTCACTGCACACTGTGCTCATGCTCTGAGGCAAAACACAGACCAATTCCCTACCCACATTTTCCAAGGTGTTGAATCTTCCCTTCACATGATTTCACATTTCTAGGTGATTGGATGGATGCATGGCAAGCCCCCGGTGCATGACTCTCATCAAGCTAATGCACGGAAAATGACCATCGGAGAGGCCCTGAGCATGCATTGGGAATGGTTACGGACCACACATCCCCCAAAAGCCAGGCTCTCCACAGTGATGTCTGATAAAGGTTGCACTTCCCTCAAGAGCCCGAGTTAAAAGGGCCAGATAACAAGCAACTGCACCCACTCCAAAATCGCACTTGATTTTTTTTTCTCTTTTCCTTGCACCCTAGAGAAAGAGGCCCAGTTACTGAGAGCGACTTTAATTTAAACATTCAGACTCTTCAAGCCCAGGGCTGCTTTGATCTATTTCTGATTTGTTCTTTCTTTTCAGAGTTGCATGTATGAGAAGGGCCACTGGACACAAAAGGGTAATTTAATTCAGAGAGCACAATATGGCCAGATATGTTCATGACTAATAATGCCTGCTGTGGTTCTACAGCCATAACATGATTTACAAAAGTAGGACATGCTACTGAATCATCATTTGTTTTTTTTTCTGGAACAACATTTCTATCAGTCAGTCAGTCATTCTGGGGTAAAGTTGAGATAAGGCTAGGATTTGTTGACAGGAATGTTGTTTTAGAAACAACAGAATAGGATTTTCCAAGAACATGTCCTACTTGTGTAAATCACAGTGTGCATATGCATGCTTGTTCAATAACCCCTTCAAATTTTATGGCATGAGATGCACTCCGGTGCACTAAGAGCTAGAGGATTTATGGCTATATTGAATTAAATATGTGATCCCAGATTACCTAGAGATATGCCGCACTGAAAATGCATTATCAATGAAGCATCCACCAACAATGTTGGCATTAATCAATGTTGAAACATTGCAAAAATAATAATTGCAGTTGTTATGTGAGGTTGTCAGCTGTAAGCAAAATAAAACATGCCTACTAGGGAAGTTAAGACTCATACAGTATATTCACAATGGTTCATTTTGTTCATAAATCATGCTACACATAAAACAAGTCTTACCTTAGATTGATGTGTCTTTGCAGTAGTAGTGTAAAATCATATAAACCAACAAAACTGTCAAATTTACACTATAACTAAATAAAATTAAATAAATAGAAACATTTTGGGACAAGGGCGATGCAGTTGCACAGTAGGTAGCACTGTCACCTCACAGCAAGAAGGTCACTGGTTCGAGCCTCGGCTGGGTCAGTTGGCATTTCTGTTTGGAGTTTGCATGTTCTCCCTGCATTCCCATGGGTTTCCTCCGAGTGCTCTGGTTTCCCCCACAGTCCAAAGACATGCGGTACTGAGTAAGCTAAATTGGCCGTAGTGTATGAGTGTGTATGGGTGTTTCCCAGTGTTGGGTTGCAGCTGGAAGAGCATCCGCTGTGTAAAACATATGCTGGATAAGTTGATTAATAAAGGGACTAAGCTAAAAAAAATGAATTAATGAACGTTTAGGGCGACATGGTGCCTCAGTGGTTAGCACTGTCACCTCACAGCAGGAATGTTTGCTGGTTCAAGTCCTGGCTGGGTCAGTTGGCATTTCTGTGTGGAGTTTGCATGTTCTCCCCATGTTTCCTCCGGAAAGTTGACTCCTGATAAATAAGGGAAAGGAAAATGATTGAATGAATGAAACTGTTTTTAGAGTTTTTAGAGAAAAACATAAATGGCTCTAATTTATCTGTAATTTCAGCTGCATGCACACACACAAATGGCAAAGCATAGATTATTTTCATTGCCTTTAAAGTTAAATAACCGAAGATAAACATAGAAGGCTAGAAAAAATGCTTTTAAAATATTAGAAAGC
Organism: Danio tinwini; assembly: GCA_903798205.1. Classification (NCBI taxonomy): domain Eukaryota; kingdom Metazoa; phylum Chordata; class Actinopteri; order Cypriniformes; family Danionidae; genus Danio; species Danio tinwini. The sequence goes on along the minus strand of CAIGQZ010032266.1, from coordinate 9,866,096 downwards.
ACAGGTTTTTGAATCTGAACCTTTAATGTACAATGTTTTTTTATATAAAGTAAATTCATTTAATTTATACATTATTATTATTATTATTATTATTATTATTATTATTATTATTATTATTATTATTATTAATAATAATAATAATTACAGAAATACAGCTAAAAAGTATAGTTCAATTTTGTACACACATAAACATAAAAATATTATTATGTGTACAAATGTGTAAAATGAAATTTGACTGCACACTTTGAATGTGTTTGAGAGTGTCAGCAAGAACAACATCCAATGAAATTGAAATGCTTTTGCATAAGAAATGTGTTGCAGGGGTAAAATAAACTTTCATTTTTACAGGTTAGTTAGTTGCCGGTTCATTGTGCTGTGGCGACCCCAGATTAATAAATGGACTAAGCCGAAAATGAATGAATGAATAACATTAATTTTTTCCCCCATGCGGACATCTTCCAGACATTCCGAAATAACAGATGAAAGCATACAAAAGCATGGACGCACAGTCTACATTATTATTTATTTATATTTGTAAGCGGTAATGAACGTAATGAACTTACCATCAACAAACATTCACCGCTGCTATGCATCTCGATGTTAACGTTACGATTGTTTATTATGATTTTTATATAACTCATGAACATATTTATACGCATAGCTAGGCCTGTATATAACCTTTATTGGTGCTGTCAAACGAATTATCAGGTTAAAAAAAGTTTGTACACATGGATGTACTGTATATAATAAATGTGGATTACATGCCGCCTTTTCTGCTGTTTTTGGGCAAATTTGTTGAACTGTTCCCCCTTTATGAGCAAAAACTTTTGGAAGTCTATAAAAGCTATTCGGCATTTATTTTGGCCAATTTAAACCATTATAAACAATACAGAACAGAAATATGTTAATGTTCCGATAGCAATTCCTATGTAGAAGAATCACTTCTTACCCTCCATCCGAATTTCACACGTCATCAATGACGTCATGTGAAAACAACCTATATAGCTTGCTCACTGTATTTAATCTACTGTTATTAGAAGCACTGATTAGAAGCATTAGTTATTGAGTGCATGTAGTGTATTACATTCCATACTCCATTTTATTTGTCAAATATGTATTCGGAATGCACACTTTTCACTGTGAATTCAGTACTTGCACTATTACAAGAGGCAAAAGAACAGCGAACAAGAATGCAAATGCACACCTTTTATCACAGAAAAGACGTTAAGTACAGGCAGTGAGGCTTTTATCTTGAACATGTTTCAATTTTTATTTTATTTTTTATTTTTTGGCTTAAAGGGAAATGCTGTGGTTTATCACGCCACAGGATGATTTGCTTCACGGCTTAAGAACTCTTTGTTGAAGGATATACTGAAATCTCTAAAAAGCAAATACTCAAGAATTAACCAAGGCTACTAAAATACGGTGGAATATTTTAGCATTAAAGTCTCTGCCTTGTATGTCAAGCCTTCGTCATTTTAAGAGCTGAAGTCCTTGTTGAGTATTGAGGAACATTGTCTGTTAGTTTGGAGTGCTTTACAATGTTTTACAGAGGGCAGAGAAATGGAGAGAAAACAGTACGCATTTAATATTCAGCCTTTATGAATGAGCATCTGGTCCATGACATGCTAAGGGGCTAATGATGCTGTATTATGTGTTGATTCCCAGCGATTCTCAGGCTTCTTGTGTTTCGGCGCTTTTTTCAGCGATGATGTCTCTCAGACTCCTGTCGAAAATCCCCTTTGTTCCACTGAGCATCATTATAGAGTCTGAATGCAAATGGTACACAGTGAGATGTGTTGATTGCTGTGTTTAGGGTGGCAGGAAATCACTTGGCTGTTCTCATGCCGCACCTGCTATCTTTCAGCAACTTGTTTATTCTCGTGATGTCAGCAAATAAATGTAATATATGCAAAAACAGGCAGGATCACTTTATATCTTGGAGGATATTAGCATCCCGAACTTTATTTTTGCTTTAGGTTTTGATCACAGGATGTTGTGTGCTTCTAAAACAGCTGTACTTCTAGGTCGGCAATCAAATATTTGACTGCGCCCGCTTTGTTTTCAAAATTACAGACTTGATCTTGTAGGATATGATTAAGTAGGTGATTGAGTATATGTAAATTGTTAATCCAGAGGGAGATGAAATTTAATTACACACAAAGCGCATTTTGATATTTATGGAGGAATTCAGTAGGAATGAATTGCACCCGCTGATGGCAGCATATATACATACTGTACGTGCTGTCTGTGTTGTAGACTAAAGGAATATAAACTAAAAGCATTTTGCCAATCAGATAAATGTCTGGTCTGAATACTGTTTGCACAGTGTGATTAGGAATCTTCTGGGTCAGTTCTGGGTCATGAGAAAACTAGGTTGCTGTTGGAAGTGGTGTTAGTGAGGCCAGCAGGGGGCACTCAACCTGCGGTCTGTGTGAGTCCTAATGCCCCAGCAAAAGTGCACTATTCTGTCAGTGGGCGCCATCTTTTGGATGAGACGTTAAACCGAGGTCCTGACTCTCTGTGGTCATTAAAAAATCCCCTGGCACTTCTCGTAAGGAGTAGGGGTGTAACTCCGGTGTCCTGGCCAAAGTCCCTCAATCGGCCCTTATGATCATGGCCTCCCAATCATCCCATTCACCAAATTGGCTCTATCACTGTCTATCCACTCCATCAGTAGCCTGCGTGTGGTGAGCGTACTAGCTCCATTGTCCTGTGGCTGCCATCGCATCATCCAAGTGGATGCTGCACATTGGTGATGGTGTGGAGAGACAAACCCAGAGTGTTAGTTTGTGGAGGATACAGCTGAATATCTTAATCTGGCATACTTTACTGGAACCGAATCTTTTAATCAGTTGATTTTAATGGAAAATTTACATGAAACCTTTTTCTACAAAACAAATAAAAATAGATCAACTTTACACAACAGTGATTTGCTAAAATACAGGTCTGTGCATAAACTTTTCAAAATACATATTTTTTTCTTTGTTTTAAACATTATTTTCATTGTAAATATACCATAATGTGTTTGCTTGAAATGCTATAGTAAAAATATATTTGGAGGATGGGGGTCTGGACTGGCTCGTAGCGAGCCTGGTGAAAGGGGTGGTTCCTTTTTCCCAAACAGTGGACTTTTTTACAATTATACGCCTCATTTCAAGAGTTCACACTTAGCTGATGATTGATTATAAAGCTTGTCTGGCATGCTGTCCCAGGAGAGAGCCCTGAGCTCATAAGATCCTCGAGCCCGGGGCTCCCTCCCATTTGCAAGGCAAGAGGGAAGTTTGAGCTCAGGTAAATCTCGAGAACTCCCCTGCTGTAGTAGCTAATGAACAGATAGTAAATGCTCTTAAGAGATAACTACTTACTAGGAGCATGTCTATGGTGCCGATTTGGATTAGTCAATTAACTTAAATTGCATGTTTTTGGACAATGAAAGGAAACTGGGGAACCCAGGGGAAACCCACGTGTAAACTCCGCACAAAAACGTTGACTGGCTTGGTAAAGACTAGAACCAGTGACTTTCTTGCTGTGAGGCAACAGTGCTAACCACTGGGCCACCATGCCACCCATCTAGGAAAGGAGGAGGAGTAGGGGTGGAAGGGGGGATTTTTCAAAATTAAGATGGCTGTTATATGGAACCTAGGGTATTTATAGTGGCTTAGGAATCATCTGATTGGTGAATAATATATTGAATAATACGGGACCGGCTGCAAGCAATCATAAGCATGTGATCCTCTCGAAATTAGTTTATGAATAAACTTCACTTTCTATTGAATTATGAAATTGAAATACTGCATTTTTTTACTATTTTGATTTTGACTGCATTTTTAAGCACTATTCTGAATTAGCTTGTCGAATGGTTATCATACAGTAACCACAATTTTTGACGATTTAAAAAAATATATATTCAAATCAGTTTTAATATGGGCCGCTTTTGGTGCTTCATGCTTTTGTTTCAAGAATAAGGTCTACAATTTACAATAAAAGTTTATTGTAAAAAATTTTCGCCATTTAAAAACAACACAGTAGCGAAAGATGACTTCTCTTACGTCAGATTGTATATTTTCCTGCACAGCTGGATGTTGGACTCATGAAAAATATTTGTTAGCATTGGCCAAAACAGATTAGCAGAAGACACACCGAAGCGACAGCAAGACAGAGGATTCCGACAGAGGATGCCACTTGGTCTTAAAGCCTTTTTCGATGGGTTACTTTCACCATGATGGCATAGCAGTCGAAATAGGACAAATAAGCTCATTTACTGCATGGCACACATTCTGGACTTTTGTCAGTGAGGGATGGGTCTTCCGAACCACCACTTGCTACGGGCCTGCTGGATGCAGACTAGGTGCATTTGCAAGCTGAGCTGCATGCAATGTTTTTAATGTACACACCTAACCCCACTTCTAACCCTACATCTCACAGTGATGGCACTAGCTCCATTGAGTGCATTGTGTCTGACATTGCATCTCTGAGTAATGCAAGTCTGCATCTAGATACTATTAGACATTTTTGCTGTTGTCCATTAGAATTTATTTTGTGCATTATTATTAATTTGCTTGTATTTTGCATAAAGTATTGCACACTTATCAATACATACTGTATATATATTTTTTTTTTAAATAACACATTTTATTGTAAAAATAAGAAAATGCAAAAAATATGAATATGAAAACAAAGAAAAGACATGTTTTCTAGGCAATATTTGTTGGATGCTTTGTACTTTTGCGTTTGAGCCAGATATTGAATTTTTCAAATCATGAGGGGCTGTACTTGTTCAAGTTGCTCATAATAACAAAAATAGAGTACTTATCTTTACCTAACACAGAAAATGGATGTATTTTGGTTTCCTGCTCATACTAAACAGAAATGCCTTTAAAGCTATAAAACAATAAATTATACATTTACTTCATCTTCAATGGAAAAAAAATAATAATGTTGTTACTGTGATAAGCCTTTCAAAAACATTCTTGCATTTCTAATGTCTGTTGCTTTGTTTCGTTTTGGTTTTTAAACTGTTATGTGAAAGTGCAACAGTGTATTAAAAATAGAAATTAGCATTCACAAATATATGTCACAGATATTACCGTGAACCTTTTTTTATTTATGCATACATTAAGTTTGGGCAGGATAGTATAAAATTTGTATAAAGTTGCATTGTGACTGTAACAACAGATTAAACAGAATCAAGGCATTTATTTTGAGTAGTGCAGTATATGTGTGAAACTATATACTGTAAAGACTGTATTGGCTTTTTTTGTTTGCTTTATTTTTTCAATCTGGCCTTCAAATGTATACTTATTTAAATTTAGTTTGGACTTTAACTTTATCTGTTGTTTCTAAAAGATTGTTAAATAGTTGCCTAATGCATATCAGCTCAATTTTGTCACAATCCATTTGACATCAGACATCATGGTGATGTTCTGAATACAAGAATTTGATTTGATTTGTGTTTTATACACTCTCAGAAATAAAGGTACACAAGCTGTCACTGGGGTGGTACCTTTTCAAAAGGTACAAATGTGTACCTAAAAGGTCCATATTAATACCTCAAGGGTACATATCGGTACCTAAAAAGTACAAAAGTGTTCCACTTAAAATTTGTAGGTACTAATATATATGTCACGGATTGGCCAGGCTCTTCCAGAACTCAATCACAGCGAGCACCATCACCTGAGTTTTGATTACGTACAGCTGCACCCAATCACCTGGCTCACTACATAAGCACACACCTCACTTCACTCAGAGTCCGGGCTCGTTGATACGAAGCAGACTCTGAGTGTTCACTTGCCTGGAAAACCCTCACTAACCTACATTCTCAAACTTACCTTATCTCTGTTTACTCCTAGTTGTTCCTGTCTTCTTCTTATCCATTTGTGTTCTACGTTTTCAAAATAAACTATTACATATATCACTTACCCTGTTTGTCCGTCTGCTTCCTAACAGAAGCCCGGACCCACCGTTGACAACATGAGCACTCCCGATCACTTTCAAGAGCTGGTGGCCACTTTGAAGAGAGTTCTACTACCATCAGCGCCACTTCCCGATGCACCACCAGCACCGAGCACTTTCTCATCGCCTTCTTCGTCGTCCACCACCTCTTCCAGTCCCATGGCTCGACCAGCACCCTATTCAGGCAGGGCGGAGGAGTGCAATGGACTTATTTTACAATGTTCCCTATTATTCACCATGCAACCTGCTTTATATCCCACAGATTGCTTCAAAACCGCATATACCATCTCCAACAAGGTACGATGTCCACACAGGATTATGCCCTTCGTTTTCGTACTCTGGCTGCTGCCAGCGGATGGAATGAGCGATCTCTCCTCACTACGTACCGGCTCGGCTTAGAACCCAAACTTCGTGTACAGCTCGCAGCACTGGATGATACTATGGGCTTGGAAAAGTTTATTCAACTTTCTCTCCGATGTTCTGATCGTCTGAAAATCTACCAACATGATCCTGAGCCAGTACTTCAAGCACCCCTCTGTCCGTCTGAGTCAGTAACCCCTCCAGAACCCATGATCATTGAATCTGGTAGACTTACAACCGCCGAGCGACAGAGGAGGCTGACACAGGGTTTGTGCATGTACTGTGATGCTGGTGGACATGTCAGGCTGGACTGTCCACTCCGTCCCATACGTTCCTCAGTGAGTATATTCAGTTCAGATATAGAAAAGATGCATCCGCTCACTACAACTGTTCAGTTAACTACTCACTTTGTCTCTGTTACAGCCACCGCGCTTATCGACTCCGGGTCAGCTGGGAACTTCATCTCACATGCCCTCTGTCGCCAACTTCAACTCAGCACTGAAGCCTCGACGCACATCTACCAGATCCAACCCATAACCTGCAATACTCACTCTCAGGCACGTATCCATTGTAAATGTGAATCCATTCAACTCCAAGTAGGACTGCTGCACAAGGAGAAAATCCAATTCTTGGTTCTGGAGGCTGCGTGGCTGGTGAAGCATGATCCTGTTCTCTTTTGGGGCACAGGAGAGATTAAGAAATGAGGTGAAGGATGCACACCAGACTTTTTTCCCGATCTTCCTCTTCAGACTCGTAAACCCCTATCTGTCTATGTCACGTCCATTGAAAGTCCAGTCGAAAAACAATCTATTCATATTCCTGAAATCTACTCTCCTTACAAGGACGTGTTTTGCCCCAAGAAAGCTTCCCAGCTACGTCCACATCTGCCATAAGACTGTGCCATTGACCTAGTTCCAGATGCTCCGTTGCCCAAAGGGAGAATCTACCCGTTGTCGCTTCCGGAGACTAAGGCCATGGAGTAGTATATTCAAGAGGCTCTGAGTCAGGGGTATATTCGTCCTTCCACGTCACCCGCAGCATCCAGTTTCTTTTTTGTTTCCAAGAAGGATGGAGGACTGCGGCCATGTATAGATTACAGAATCCTTAATCAAAGTACCATCAAGTTCCGGTACCCTCTCCCTCTCGTCCCTGCGGCCCTGGAGCAACTACGATCTGCCAAGATTTTTACTAAGTTGGACCTCCGCAGTGCATACAACCTGGTAAGAATACGTGAGGGGGACGAATGGAAAAACGCATTTGTGACCCCTACTGGACATTATGAGTACTTGGTCATGCCCTATGGTCTGGTCAACGCCCCCTCCGTATTCCAAAACTTCATTAATGAAGTCCTCCGGGAGTTCCTGCATCACTTTGTCATTGTCTATATAGATGATATTCTCATCTACTCCCAGAGTGAGGCAGAACATCGCCACCATGTTACGGAGGTCATACAAACACTTTAAAAACACCAACTGTATCTGAAAGCTGAAAAATGCTTCTTCCATGAACCATCTGTCCAGTTCCTGGGATACATCATCGATCAAACAGGTGTTCGTATGGAAGAGGGGAAGATACATTCTGTTGTATCCTTGCCAGAACTCACAACCATAAAAGAACTACAACGATTCCTTGAATTTGCAAATTTTTACCGGCGCTTCATCCAGAACTACAGTCTTGTCACCACTCCACTCACCAACCTCCTGAAAAATAAGCCCAAAAAATTTGTCTGGTCTCCCGAAGCAGCCGAAGCCTTCCAAAACCTCAAAGAGGCATTTACCCAATCCCCACTCTTGACTCATTCTGATCCAGACCTACCTTTCGTCCTCGAAGTAGATGCATCCACCACTGGAGTAGGAGCAATCCTATCCCAATACCATGGAACTATAAGAACTTACAATATCTCAAAGATGCTAAACGACTCTGTTCGAAGTAGATGCATCCACCACTGGAGTAGGAGCAATCCTATCCCAATACCATGGAACTATAAGAACTTACAATATCTCAAAGATGCTAAACGGCTCAGTTCTCTATTATCTACCGACCAAGATCAAATATCCGAGCAGACACCTTATCTAGAATGTATGATCATCAGGAAACAGTTAAAACTTCAGCTAGGGTCCTCCCAGATCTGTCCCATTGAGTGGTCTTCCCCTCCAGCCGTCACCACTCCTGAACCCCGACCTCCACCGGGCTGCCCACCTAATCGGCAGTTTGTTCCAGCTGAGCAACGGGTAGATACGATTCACTCCATCCATTCCTCCCTGGGCACTGGACATCCCGGGATCAACAATACCCTCTCGCTGTTATCCCAATGCTTTTGGTGGCCGAATATGGCAAGGGATGTGAGAAGGTATGCTCAAGGATGTAAAGAATGTACCATGTCCAAGAGCCCTCGTCATCAACCGGCCGGCAAACTCCATCCCTTGCCAGCCCCGAATCGTACCTGGTCACACCTAGGAGTATATTTTATGCTGTACCTTCCTCCATCCATCAGTAATATTTGCATCCTGGTAATAGTAGACTTGTTCTTTAAATTCTGTCGTTTAATTTCCTTGAAGGGTCTTCCCACAGCCCTAGAGACAGCAGAAAGTCTATTCAACAATGTCTTCCGATGTTTTAGTCTACCTAAAGACATCATCTCAGATCGAGGTCCACAATTCATTTCCCGACTATGGAAAGCCTTCTTCAAACTTCTGGGTGTGACCGTCAGCCTCTCGTCTGGATACCACCCACAGACCAACGGCCAGACAGAGAGGAAGATTCAGGAGGTAGGACGATTCCTTAGGACCTTCTGTCACGGCCACCAACACTCCTGGAACCAGTTTCTGGGCTGGGCAGAATACGCCCAGTATTCATTACGGCAAACCACCACCGGACTCACGCCATTCCAGTGCATTCTAGGGTTCCAACCTCCACTCTTTCCCTGGGATGGCGAACCATCTGATGTCCCCACAGTGGATCACTGGTTCCGGGAGAGCGAGAGAGTCTGGGACGAGGCTCATCACCATCTTCAGAGGGCAGTCCGCAGAACCAAGGAGGTGTCGGACAGGAGGAGGATTGCTGGTCCCACCTATCATCCAGGGCAGAAGGTTTGGCTCTCCACAAGAGACATCCGCCTGCGACTGCCCTCCAGGAAGCTCAGTCCTCGGTTTGTTGGTCCCTTCACCATCATGGAACAGGTCAACCCCGTCACCTACAAATTACAATTCCCTCCACAGTACAGAATCCACCCCACGTTTCATGTCTCACTCCTAAAACCCTATCACGACCCTCTGATTCCCTCCACAGAACCTGGTCACGAAGAGGAACCCCCTCCCCCACTGTTGCTGGAAGAAGGCTCCATCTATTCCGACAAGGACATTCTGCGGTCCCAGCGTCGTAGTGGTCGGTTAGAATACCTTGTGGACTGGGAGGGATATGGACCAGAGGAGAGATTGTGGTGTTCAGATCCGACATCTTAGATCCCTCACTCATGGAAGAGTTCCACTCCAATCACCCAGAGTTCCCGGCACCTCGTGGACGAGGTAGACCACCACGGCGTCAGAGTCTTAGGCCCTCAGGAGCGGGCCCTGGGGAGGGGGGTAATGTCACGGATTGGCCAGGCTTTTCCAGAACTCAATCACAGCAAGCACCATCACCTGAGTTTTGATTATGTACAGCTGCACCCAATCACCTGACTCACTACATAAGCACACACCTCACTTAACTCAGTGTTCGGGCTCGTTGATACGAAGCGGACTCTGAGTGTTCACTTGCCTGGAAACACACTAACCTGCATTCTCAAACTTACCTTATCTCTGTTTACTCCTAGTTGTTCCTGTCTTCTTCTTATCCAGTCATTGGTGTGATCGTCATCTGTCTATCCTCCGTTCAAGTCATCTGATGTGTGCAGTCCGTCTTCCCCATAGTGTCTCATCCATTCTACCGAGGAAAAGGACTTTAAACCAGCCAGACCATCCATCATCCCTACCTTCTCACCCGTTTGTGTTCTACGTTGACAAAATAAACTATTATATATATATATCACTTACCCTGTTTGTCCATCTGCTTCCTAACAATATACTTTCGAGGTACTAATAAGGACCCTTCAAGTACAAATGTGTACCTTTTGAAAAGCTACCACCACAGTGACAGCACTCGTATCTTTCTGATACTGAGTGTAGTGAATGACAGTTGACACTAAGTCTGATATTCTTCACAATGTTCCGAAAGATCGACCACTAGCATGTCTAATTCTGTTTTGTGCTTATATTGGTCCACATGTGAGATGTTGACCTGTAGGAGCACAGATGCCGTTCCATACACAGCTTTTAAAAGGTTTTGCACACAATTAAACACAATGTCTATCTCATGTATATTTTTTGAGCAGCTGAAATTAAATAATTTCATTTACAAATATAATTTAAGCCTCAATATATATTTAAATATCTTCTGACCAACAAAGAATATCTGGTCTCTTAATGAGACAGAACAGAATTTCAGGCATCATTAGTTGACTAAACATGCAAAGCAGCAGAATGATATATACAGTGCATCTGGAAAGTATCCATAGCGCTTCACAGCCTTATTCCAAAATAGATTAAATTAATTGATTTCCTCAAAATTTGACACACAATACCCCATAATGACAATGTGAAATAAGATTTTTTGAAATTTATTAAATGTATTAAAAATAATAAACCTGTAAAATCACATGTACATAAGTATTCACAGCCTTTGCTCAACACTTTGTTGATGCACCTTTGGCAGCAATTACAGCCTCAAGTCTTTTTGAATCTGATGCCACAAGCTTGGCACACCTGTCTTAGGGAACTTTTGCCCATTTCTCTTTGCAGTACCTCTCAAGCTCTATCAGGTTGGATGGGAAGCGACGGTGTACCGCTATTTTCAGATCTCTCCAGAGATGTTCAATAAGATTTAGGTCTGGGCTCTGGCGGGGCCACCCAAGGACATTCACCGAGTTGTTGTGAAGCCACTCCATTGATATTTTGGCCATGTGCTTTGGGTCATTGTCCTGCTGAAAGATAAACCGTCGCCCTAGTCTGAGGTCAAGAGCACTCTGAAGCAGGTATTCGAACAACATATGCATGTTTGCAACGATGACACTGAATTTGAATAGTTATCTCTATTTAGGCTTTTGTGGAAACTGCAGATTACTTCCTTATTCCTGTATCCTCATTCATGGACATTAGGATTGAACTCTATGCATTTTCATTGTTTTTTTCAATTTTCAATGTATAGCGGAATAATAATAATAGCAATAATAATAATTATAACCAAAATAATAAAAAAATGGCAAAATATAATATTTTGCCATTTTACTGCATAGGCAGCAAAGTTTAATGAAAAGCCCTTTTCATGTCAACTTAGGATGTGCTCACACTTGGCAGCTTTGGTTTGATTAAAGCAAATGGTTAGTTGTTTTACAGCAGAGTGTTGTCAGCACTCTTTTAGTGCAGTTCATTTGAATATGTATGAATGTTGCCATCTGAACCTTGGCATATGCCAAACTAGTGGAATAAGGTTCAAAAGATTAGTCTCTATCCACTCCAAACAAACTTTGGTGCTGTTTGACTGAAATATCAACGCAACATAGACCAAATGTATCTAAACAAACCAAAAACAGGGAAGGATGTGACCACGTGACAATAAAAGGACAGAATTCTCAAGCATACCTGCCTTTTCCTGTCAGCGTCACAATGTTGCTTACTACAGTTTAATACAGGCATCACAAACTGCTTTCCTTGAAGCAGTGTCTTTTGTGCATCTAACAAAGGAATTCCTGGCACTATTTTGACTTGTTTACACATTTTGTAAATGTAAACAAAAGTGTGGGATACCTTCCCCTCAAATTTAGCAGGTTAAAATAGTTTGTATTTTTTGTATCCTTTCATTATTGTTATCTAGACATTTGTCAGCTGCATTACCTTATTCATTCATTCATTCATTCATTCATTCATTCATTCGGCTTAGTCCCTTTACTAATCAGGGGTTGCGACAGCAGAATAAACCACCAACTTATCCAGCAAATGTTTTATATAGCGCATGCCCTTCTAGCTGCAACCCAGTACTGGGAAATGTCCATACACAGTCATTCAAACACATATACGCAAACCAATTTAGTTTATTCAATTCACCTAGAGTATAGCACATGTTTTTGGACTGTGGGGAAAACCGGTGCACCTGGAGGAAACCCACGTGTACATGCGGAGAACATGCAAACAGAAATGTCAACTGACCCAGCCGGGACCCTAACCAGCAACCTCAGCACCACTGAGCCACCATGTCTCCTGCATTGCCTTATCAATATCTTTATAATGATGATTAATTGGAGTGCTTAATACTGTATGTCTCCAGACCCCCCTCCCCCCATGGTTTGTTCTACTGCATTGTTCACCATCTTGCTGATTTTGAATGCAGGATGCATGCTGTGTGGACCTAACTTTATTTTTTTTCCCATTTTCAACATCTGTTTATTTTGCACAGGTCATAAACATAAATCCATTTTAAAAATGCTGCTTGGAGAAACATCCTCCAGGTGTCTCATTTCCATGCAGCTTTATTAAACTAATCTAAGTAATGAAGACTGAGTGTGCTGACCAGCGTGACCTGTCGATTTATTGTGCTTTCCTTTAGGGTGCCATCCTGAAGTGTTGTAAGTTTCTAGTGCCTTCACTTTGCACAGCGGCGTTATACGAGCAGATGGCAAGGTTATATATTTACTGTCAGATATTATTAAGGCCTGGACATGTGGTCAGCTGAGATAGCAAGCATATGTTTGTGCCACAAAACAGTGCCCTCCAATGGAGGCTGATTGAGCTGACACCAACAAGGGCAAATTCTCCTTCCTTGTCACTTCCTTTTCACTTCTGTGCTAGTAGATAATGCACAAGTCTTGACTTCAAAACGCCATATCCAATGTGCTTATTCAAAACGTCTACAGATTATAGCTAATGTCAGTCTTTATTTTCATGCTTTCATATGTCTCTTTCATCCCTGGCAAATTGAACCCTTCAGGCGCTATTTTTGTTATCATGGCAATGTGGGTTGAAGTTCCCCTATTTTATGAAGTGTGAAAATTCATATAGTTTTCAATCATAATTAAATCCATAACGTGGGTTCTTTTTTTTTAACCAAAACCCAAACAGAATTGGATTTTAAAATCCATTCAATTGAAAAAGGTTAATAATTAACTTTCAGTTGAAATTTCAAGTGCCATTTCCCCTGCATGGTGCAAATGATTTAGACAGATCACTCTCTTTACTGACTGCAATTGAGCTCAGTTGTTAAAAGAAAAATGATTCAATCTGCGATAATTAGCAAAGTGGTTGAGGAGCTCCCTTCTGCTGCAGTATTCAGAGCCATGAGTCATGCTTTCAGACGCTGAATATGAAAACGATCTTTATGCGCTGAGAAAAATGTCTCTGACAAATCTGACTGCACGTCCCCAAATTCATCTCAAGTCTCTCGTGTTCATTCTTACAAACTAAACAACAGAAGAGTTTGACAATAACAAAGGGAGGCGAAGACTCGCAATTTGAGATGAGCGTGTAAACAGGCATTCACGAATGCTGAAGAGCAGCTCACCTCCAGATTGTCAGTCTCCCAGGGGGATTCAGACTCTCAGTAAAGCAAACCACACTCATTACGCCAACTTCTGTTTTTACTATCAGTAGCGCATACAAACTGGGGGTCTATTTCAGCACTGAATGTTTTCCTCCTCGAGTCCTCATGAATACTGGGAGGCTGTCGCTATGCTTTGTCTCTTTGAATTTGCTGTATATCAGGAGCGATGCTCGGCGAGGCAAATACCTTTCATTATTGTGTAGCGTCTAAAACTCTTGGTACACTGGGCCTATTATGTGGTACCTCCCTTACTAAAGCCATAAAAACAGTATGTAATGGCTCGGGCTTTCCAGAGTCCATTAAACAGTACAGAATCTCAAGTCTTATGTTCAGTGTGGGTGTATTCTTGGAGAACGAGATGCGGCGTACAGTACATTATGAAGTTTATGTAGCATTACCTTCCTCTATAAGTTGCTAGACGTTGAAATGTTTGGCAACTGTGCAGTGTGGCGAGAAGAGGGTAGATAAACACAGTAAGCATGGTATCGGTGCTTGAAAAGTCATTTATGTTTTATCAAAAGACCATATAACATTAAAAAGGCTGTATGATGTCTTTTTTAAAGGCAGAAATAAAAATAGCTTAAAAGTTGGCAACTCAACAGATTAAGATTTTTTTAGCCAGCACTGAAATAAAAAAACAAAATGACCCAACAAGCAAAAACATAAAGCAGGGTAAATTAAGGAAAGAAAATAAATGAAGATGCATTTTTTGTTTACTTTTTGTAATAAAATTAACATTCATCTCCAAAACATGGCTTTATTGTTACTAGTCTGCATTTTTAATATGTACTGTTTTGAAAACAATACATTTGTTTGAAATTTAGACAAAATAGAATAGAATTGTAATGTACACTCACCGGGCACTTTATTAGGTACACCTTACTAGTACACTGTTGGACCCCCTTATGCATTCAGAACTGCCATAATCCTTCATGGCTTATATTCAACAAGGTACTGAAAATATGTTGGTCCATATTGACATGATAGCATCACACATTTGCTGCAGATTTGTCTGCTGCACATCCATGATACGAATCTCTGAATTCAAAGTCACTTAAATCACCTTTCTTTCCCATGCTCAGTTTGTACTGCAAAAGATTGTGTTGGCCATGTACTACATTCCTAACTGCATTGAGTTGCTGCCATGTGATTGGCTGATTAGAAATTTGCCTTAACGAGCAGTTAGACAGGTGTCCCTAATAAAGTGGCCGGTGAGCGTAAATTATTTTAGTAATCTTTTTAAGTCTATTAATTATCTGTCAACATACATGTAAGTCTAGGTGTAAATTAATAGATGTAAGGACATTGTATATTGTATTATAAAGATTCAGATCTCTTATTATTAGGGTTGCAAAGGATAAAATAGCAATTTTGTCAATTCTGATAAATGTCCATAAACGTTACAGAAAGTTTTCACAGGGATATTTGGGAAATTACCAGGAATTTATGAAAATATGTTTTTGGATATAAGGTTTAGTTTTTTTTTTTTTAATAGTATCTAAAGGATCATGTAAAACTGAAGACTGGAGAGATGGGGTAAAAATCACCTTTGCATCATATATACATTATATTTTAAAGTACAGAAAAAAATCATTTTAATAATATTATTTCACAATATTATTTTACTTCTGTATCTTTGATCATATATTTATCCAGGCTTGATCAGCATAAGACACTTCTTTCAAGAACGTTCAACGTAAGTAACGTGTACACACTTTTGACCAGTCCTAATTTCTGTATTATAGTAAAGATCAGGCTAGCAGAGAATAGAAGAGCATCACAGCTTGAGCTACCCATTCCCATAAATTGTCACATAATTAGTGCTTTCATACAATTGACGAATCTGATTAACTGTCAGTACAAACACATTTTAAAATTTGGTTGATAAAATATATTTTTGCAAGTAATATTAAACCCTACTTAAATGGATGTACCGTTTGAACTAATATGCATAAATGTGTCTTCACTATAAACAAGTGTAGTGTGGTAGTCAGAACCTTGAAGACAGGGAATCCCACTCTCCCGAGGGCTTGTGATTGTTGAATGTGCAGGATATAGACATTCAACTGACATTGCATTAAATGTATTATTTTTATCCAAGATTATCCTGCAAGACTTATTTAATGTTTATTATATAAACATTAAATATAATGGCTGTATATCAGCACTGTTGGGAAGCCTGCCTTGGCATGAGGCTTTAGTGTCCTTCCAGTGATGATATACAGCTATATCTCACTGCTACGAGTGTGATATTGTGTTTATACACTAGTTTGACGGCATAATCATGTAAATAAAAAAGAAAATCAAACACGGAGAGTCTAAAAATCCTTTTGTAAGAGGAACTACTTTCGTCTGCCATTCATTCACATATGTAGCTGACATCAGAACAGCAGAAAAACCATTACTAATTCACCAATGTCATCTTAGAGCTGGTATTTGAAAGATTGTATATTATAATGTCTAAAGTGATGACAAAACAGATGATTTTGCTCACATTTTAAGCTTATAAGGCTGAACGGCATGAAATGCCATCAGACATTTCCCAATATTCAGTATTTCTCTGTTGCAATCGGGAGATCACAAATATTAACCCCAAAAAAGCCAAAGCAAAACAAACACTACCAGATTATATGGTATCAATAAAGCACTACAACATACAAAAGAGAGAGAGAGATTGACTTAGAATGTCACTTACCTGTTTTATAATGATTTGATCAGCTGTAGAGTTTTGCTGTTGCTTGTTATGCAGTCTCTGTCACCATTTTGTGGCAGAACATCAACCGTCTTTGCCCTGCTCAGTAGGACAGGCTAATGAATGCTAATTCGCTGTATCTCTGAAATTATAAATATTTAAAATAGGCACTATCCTTCCTTATAAATAAACTGCATAGTTGCAATCTAAACAACTACATTCTTGCCTAACAAAGTACAATATGTTGTCCAACAGCTGCAATATTTTCAAACTGTAGCGAGTTATAGATCTGCTGTCACTCTATGTGGGCAGAGTAATACACAAAAGTGAATAGGCTGTACGAGTTCTGTTATTGCAGAATATTGCACGGATGACAGCTCAAATCAGATTTGAGAACCAGACAGAACTGTTGTGTGTGTGTGTGTGTATATATATATATATATATATTATTCCAGGGTGTTAATACATTCAATTTCGTTGTGTATTTTATGTGAGAAAAATGTTAACTTTTACTCAAGTCCGTTCAAAGAAAAAATTTATATAATCAACACTTTTTTAAAGTGTAACTTATACACTGGGCTGGTGGGACTCGTATATAAACACCTCTGGAGTTATATGTACTGTACACTAGACAATTTGCACTGCAGGTATTAAATATTTTTAATGTGATGTGTATTGTTACACTCCAAGCGTAAAATATTTTACACTGCAGAGAGGTATATATTTAACACTTTTAAAAGTATAACGTGGGCACTTGGTTGGTGGGACTCATATATATATATAAACCAGAAAGTGCT
>CAIGQZ010032266.1:9834490-9845526 GCA_903798205.1 Danio tinwini | reverse complement strand
CTTTCTTTCTTTCTTTCTTTCTTTCTTTCTTTCTTTCTTTCTTTCTTATCAAACTGTATGGGGAAGCTCAACAAATGGTAATAATAAGGGCTCTATTTTAATGATCTAGGTGCAAAGTCTAAAGCGCATGGCGCAAAAGCATTAAGGGCATGTGCAAATCCACTTTTGCTATTTTAAGGACAAAAAAATATGCTTTGTGCCCTGGTGCATGGTCTAACAGGGTTGTGCTTATTCTCTTAATGAGTTATGGGTGTGTTTTGAGAATAACGTGCATCAAACCAATCAGATACAATTTAAAGACATATGTAAAGATATTTATGTATTGCTGTACATTCTGTGTGTATAAAGTAATGTGTGTTTGGACGCGCATAGGCGCATAACTAACACGCTCTGCGCTGGACTTTAGTCCAGGCTTCAGTTGGTCAATTGCAATGGAAAATTGCAACAAATTGTGCCAAACATGTCTTGCGTCTTATTGCGCAGGGGGTATGATAGGGCCCTAAATGTTAACAAAGAGATGTAACGCTTTCGAAAATCATGATATATGTATATATAGTGGATCCGCAAAGTATTCATAGCGCTTTATTTTTTCACTTTTTTTTTTATGTTACAGCCTTAGTTCAAAATGGATTTAATTAATTTATTTTCTCAAAATTCTACACACAAAAACCCATAATGACAATGTGAAAAAATATTTTTTGAAACTGTTGCAAATTTATAAAAAAAGAAAACCCTGAAAAATCACATGTTCATAAGTATTCACAGCCTTTGCTCAATACTTGATGCACCTTTGGCACACCTGTCTTTGTGAATTTTGCTGCACAGATGGTTGTCCTTCTGTCACGTTCTCCTTTCTTTACAAAAGAATGCTGGAGCTCAGACAGAGTGATCATCGGGTTATTGATCAACTCCCTGACTAAGGCCGTACTCACACTATGTACAGTTGCCTTGAACCGGGCCAATGCATGCTTGTCCCCCCTCCCGTCTCCCCCGACGACCCTCACTCACATTACATTCGGGCCTGGGTGCGCTTACGTCATCGATGATGCGCTGTTCAGTTAGCGCTCTCGCCCAGCACAGTGGAGATTTCTTTAGTTATATTGTGTAAGTTGTTTGATATGCAGTGACACTCAGTCTAATATTTCGCCGAACAGATCAGCCACTTCTGACGCTCATTATAATAAAGTCTTCGTGCTGCAGGAATTAGGAGGTTTGCTGAAGCTGAAGCTGTGGTGTAGTAAGGGGTTTGAGTCTTTAATAATCTATGACAGTTTGTGTTTATTGAACAGTATGAATGATGAATTAATTCATATGAAACAGTCCCTTAAAAGTCACGTCTCGCTTTCAGTTTCAGGCTTAGGCACAGTTCACTGAGCCCAAGTGAACCGCGCTCAGCATAGTGCGAGCACGCCCTAAGGTCCTTCTCCCCTGAATACTCAGCTTAGATGGCCGGCCAGCTCTAGGAAGAGTCCTGGTGGTTTCAAACATCTTTTACTTACGGATGACAGAGGCCACTGTGCTCATTGGAACTTTCAGAGCAGCAGAAATTTTTCTGTAACCTTCCCCAGCCTTGTGCCTCGGGACAATCCTGTCTCAGAGGTCTACAGACAATTCCTTTGTCTTCATGCTTGTTTTGTGCTTTGACATGCAAACCCTGGGACCTTATATAGATAGGTATATGACTTTTCAAATCATGTCCAATCTACTAAATTTACCACAGGTGAACTTCAATTAAACTGCTGAAGCATCTCAAGAATGATCCGTGGAAACAGAATATACTTGAGCTTAATTTAATGTTTCATGGCAAGGGCTGTGAATACTTATGTACATGTGATTTTTTCAGTTTTTTTATTTTTAATAAATTTGCAACAATTTCAAAAAATCGTTTTGTGAATTTCATTTTGTGTGTTTTTTTTTTTTTTTACCAAATCAGTGACATCATTTATGAATTTGGTAATTAAAGAGTTTAAATCCTGTAGTTTTTAAACAATTTAGTAGTTTTGATCAGGACTGAGGTTGATTAACAGATAACAGATGCATTTTTATAGCAGTTTAATTCAGTGCATGTTTTCATCCCTAACATAACAAAAGGGTAGTCAACGTGCCCAGAGTTTATTGTTGAGGTTTTTTTTCTTAATTCAAAGCATTTTCTCAAAATATGTGTCCCAAAATAAGATTACTGCTACACTGCAAAAAAGTTTTTCTTACTTAGATTTTTGTCTTGTTTCTAGTCCAAATATCTAAAAATTCTTAAACCAAGAAGAATTTTCTAGACAAGCAAAACATATTGTCTTGTTTTAAGAAATAATATGCCAATAATAAGTCAGTTTTTCCTTAAAATAAGCAAAATAATCTGCCAATGGGGTAAGCAAAATAATCTTGTTTTTCCTTTTGACATAAGATTATTTTGCTTACCCCATTGGCAGATTGCTTGTTTTAAGGAAAAACTCACTTCAATTTGGCTAATTATTTCTTAAAACAAGACAATATGTTTTGCTTGTCAAAAAATCTTCTTGATTTAAGAAAAAAAAGTAAGAAAGCAAAGCAAGAAAAGCAAAGTAAGAAAAGCATTTTTGCAGTGTAGCTGAAGCATAGAAAATGTTATGGCCATATTAAGTCACAAAATGGCCCCAGAGTGGATAAAAACATCCCCAACAGTACATAAGGGTTAACTTAAAACCCCTTCATAAAGGAAGCAAAGAGACCAACTTTTGACTACTAGAGGTTTAAAATAATTACACTGCAATAGAACAAAACTGACTGCTAATAAGAATTTTGTTGCACCACAGACGAGGAGGTAAAACAGTTACTGGCCATATCATGAAGTCATCAATGAACCACGAACAGAGACAAGCAAGAGATTAGGAAGTGACACGCCTAAGAATTACCAAGACGATGGCTACAATTGCTTGAGCAAATTCTCAAGGCGAAAGAGAAAAGACAGTGTTGCTGCAGTGCAGAAGGTGTCAAATGTTACAGAGGGGGTGAATTTTCTTTTGAACACAAAAGAAGATATTTTGAAAAATGCTGGTAGCTGGCATCAACCGACTTCCGTAAATAAATGTGGAAATCATTGGGTACTATTGTATTGTGGGTACTATTGGGTAATATTATGAGGTATAATTTTATTTTTGGGTTCAGTACTCCTTTAAGGCTATTTGTGAGAAATAGCACTGAGAGCATATTAAATTTTAGCTTTAGTAAGACTTGGTATGGATAAGAGAGGAGAGGTGCTGTGGGAGTTGTTATAAATGATGCATTTCTCATAAAATCAGTGTTGTTTTGTCTGGTTTAAGTCTGCATCTGATGCCAGTAAGGTCCATATCAAGGTCAACACAAAGCAATGACTGCTTTGTACCTCTGGACCTGCTGCTTTCCCTGCACAATCCAGCAGTCACTACTGACAGTGAGAATGCCATCGTTCCCAGTGGACTTACGCACATTCTTAGCCTTTGATTAGTCTCCTTTTTATTTTGTATCATATTTATTCATAAAAGGATCACCACAAATCCCCAATTGTCTGTCTTGAAGATGAAGTTGTCAAACATATGGACCAATGTAACCAGGATTGTAGGTGTGGGACAGCTTCTTGCAAACATAAAATCAAATAGTTTTCCCACCATGAAGTCACAGGTGTGTTGAAGAGAGGATGATAGACATTTGATGTTGAAGGGCAACTGGGAGCATCAGCCTGAATATTGAAATCAGCTTGCAGTAGATGTATGTCCACCTCATTCAATAATGTTTCTCAATAGAGTAGAAAATAAGTTTGGGTGATTTTAGAGAGTTACACTGAAAAAAAAATGTAGAAAAAGTGTAGAATTTAATGAGTTGCACCGAAACAGATTTTCAAAATGAAAGCAGGGCACTTAGGCTAGCCACTGCAGTTGCTAAACATGAAAACATTAACAAAAAGTTTCTATTAGATTATCTAAATATGTTTTTTGTGTACTAATAAAGGTTTGGAAGAAAATGTTCTAGTTAAAGGTGCAGTATAAGTTTGACACCCAGTGGTTGAACTAGGCGTTGCACACCTGGTTCAAAACAAACGCAAGCACAGGTTTCCAGAATGACGACACCAACAGCAGTGTGCCTGACTGTTGAGCCTCAAGGCCTAAATTTCATTGGAGTGCAGTAAGTGCACTGTTCTGTATTTCTAAATGGTTGTATTTAAGTTTCAAGTTTAAATACAACCAATAGCAAGTTGTTAGGAAACGGGGTAACAATGTAACCTGCTCACCTAATGTTTATGTTCATAATAATTATATTATTTGCTAATTAATAACCACCTCATGTGGAACTCTGAATCTGCATCTCATTTCGGAGTCTGCTACTGTCCACCGGACGTTGCATTTTGGTCACGGACACACTTTTAGAGCCTTGGTTTTCCACCATGGCAACCCGGGGTGCTGAAATATAATTGGCTAAACTGGCATTGGGCGGGTTAAAAGACCAACACAAAGACAAACGTTCCGCCATGCACATTTTTAAAGTAGATTAACTGACTTTAGCATTGTTTTTCAGATAAACAAGAATGTTCACTTAGTATGTTTCCTAAATATCTGCAAGCATTATGGTATTTTTGTGCTTTAGAAGAGCCAAAAACTTACATACAGCACCTTTAACTCATTGCTAATATTTGGATAATTTTATATATACACTAACTAAAAAAATCTAATGTAATGTATCATTGAAATGTGAACTGTGAATGTGAACACTATTTTTGTCAGGTTTTGTTTTCCCATGTCATGTTGTTCCATGTGCTTTTGTTATGTCATGTGATTCCTTTGTTCAGTTTTCCCGCCATTTATTATTGTTCATCAGTTTAACCTGTGTTTACACCCCTGTTTGTAATTAAGTTAATCATGTCCTGTGTATTTATACTTCCCTAGTTTTGCTTAATCTTTGTCTGGTCTTGTGTTGTCATTCTTACAGTGTGTTAATAAATATGAAATGGTTTTGATAATACCTGTGTTTGTGGTGAGCACCCATGACAATTTTAAGCTTTGAAAAGATATGAAGACTGAAAAAAGCAAAATAACTCATTCTGGATATCTTTTTAAATTTATTTTAAGATATCTCCCTATGCTCTTTTTTATATAATCTATTTCCTTAATCGTTGAGAGATGATTATATTATGTTAAATCTACACACATTTTTATAAATTTACTATTAATATGTCTGTGTATAGGTAAAACTATCATTTTAAAAATTAATTTTATGATGTAAAATGATGGCAAATTATATGCCGATATTGGAATATATCGGAATCTTGAGAAACAGATCAAAATGAAATGATCTGTACGTTTTTTTCAGACACTAAAGACTGCAAAGAAGGTTTTGGCTTGGTCCAGCACTCTACAGAAAGCGGTGAAGTGTCTTGACTGAACAACTGTCTATTGCCTTTTCTCACTTCTGCAACTGGCTGGAAAGACCATATTGTGGGTCATCTTGAACAAGCCTAATGTCTTCAGACTTACTACAAAATTCAAGGTAAGCTAAAGTCAGCAAGATATTTCAACAATATCTCCAGTGATTATTTACACCAAAAAGTAATGCATTAATGTTAAAAGTAATTTTTCAGTTTCTTTTCCAAAGAACATTTTATTGCTTCCATTAATGCTGTTATAACGTCACTTAAGTGCTGCATGAAGAATACACTGTTGATCAGCTTCACAGTTTTAATTAATTTGCATTCTCACAACTAAAACACTAATTTATTTAAGTGTGACCAGCAGTATAAAAAGTGAAAATATATAAACCAGCTGAATAATATATTCAAAAACAATAAAAGCAAAAACTAAAGTAACTTTAGCGTCATAAGTTTGTATTTAACCCTAAGCATGTTCCTTCATAGCTTGAGTATGAAAATAGCAACGATATACAACAAAAACAAAACCTTTATGAAATAAATAAATGAAAGTAATCTGAATTATCATTTAGAATCAGTTTGGTGAAACTCAGCATCAGACAAAAAACTGCTATTATAGACAACAATCAATTGTATGCCTTTTTAACAAAACAAAAACATAACAGCTACTCAAAAATAAAATCTATAAGCCATTTTCAAACTAACCACTAATTAAATGTGGTATGTCAGCAACTTATGGGAGCTGTGTATAATCAAAGTGCAAAATCTGTTGCGTAACAGCAATAAAATTGTTTAACAATAAAAAAAATAAATCAGCCATTTTCTGTGCAAAATACAACATGATACATTTTAAATGACATGTTCTGAAATATAACAAAAATGTGTCACTGTGTCTACTAAACTAATCAATTGTATTGTACAGAAATGTGTGCTTATTTATTTGAAACAACCAACATGGTAGTAATAGTAATTAATAATAAAAGTAATGTTAATAGTCTCTCTGCCTCTTGCGCGTGCACACCGCATTCGGTCTCTCTCGCGCACACACTCAGCCTACCTTATGTGCATTCAGTCTCTATCGTGCACACTTGACCTCTCTCGCGCACTCCCGTCTCTCTGCTTTTGCTTTACTTTTGTCCAGTCTGTCGCCTCATACACGACACGTCTTCTTTACAGTGGTTGGTTGGCATTCACCAATCCCACAATGCGTTGCCGTTATAAACAGGAAGATGTAGTCTAGACTGCAGCCAAAATTGATTAATTTACCAAGTAACGGACAAATGCATCATATTGTAAAAGTAATGTGGTAATATATTTCAAAAGTAATTACAGCAGTTACTGTCAAAAGTTATCCCATTAGTTGTGTTATTGCCCAACACGGATTATCTCACAGCAATCTTAACTTTTTGAATTAGTGGCTAATTTGTGTTCATTTTTATGACCTCATTCCCAGATTATAAGAGGATATGATCATCCCCAATGAGGAATAGGACTAGTGGTGGTGTTTGGGGGCATGCCTCCTTGGGCTGTGTGATTTGGGAAAAATATCTAATTGCATTTTTTTTTTTTTACAGATACTGCTATTTGACTTGTGATTTAATTTTGTAGTCAAGCTTCAGCTCAATCTGTATCGTAGCTTACTGCTAAAATGCAGTGAGTGTTAGTTAAAAAAAGGAACTAAAAATATATTAACTTAAACATTTTATTTAAATTAGTTTTTGAATATTCAGAAATGAAACACTCATTTTTCTCTAGAGTAAGCACAAATAAAATGACCTTAAGTACCTTTCTGTAAACAAGTTGAACTCAAATTAGTTAGTGTAGCTTATTCTACAAACAAAAAAATAATAATTATAAAAATACTGAACACTCAGCAAACTAATATGGCTGATAAGAGCCTTTCTGTATCTTATATTGTCTAAAACAAAATAATTATCAAAGATGCTGCACAAAATATCATGATGTTAAATTTACAGCTGTGGTACTCAGTAATATCTAAAATAGGTACAAGACGGAAGTATATATCTCCTATCCTGCATTTAGATGAGGTTTTTTTAATCCCTCTTTGGTCACTGCATGAAAAGGCACCATGTCTTTAGTGAGGTAGTGCGTTATGGCATTAGTTATCTCCTGGGTAGGGCTGCACCAGCTGTTTGTAAGTTCTTTCTTAAACTGGAAGGTAAAGTCTACACTAGGGGCTTTGTAACTAAATGTGTTAACATGTTCTTAAAGCAAACTGTAGTTCCCCTTTATAGGGAAATCCAACATGTGTCTGTAGTAAACAGACTTTTGGGAGTGCGTTAGACGACCAATCACTTCTGAAGATAAGAAAACGGGCCAATGAAATGCCAATTGAATTTGAGGAGTTTAGCTCCACAGCTGATCCTGATGAGCTAATCAATGCTATATCAGTCAGCTGCTGAAATCAGCTCCTCAGAATTGTTGCTTCAGACCCGATCACGAGACTGAAGACACGATATCTGTCAAGTTTACTCACGAGTGGAGGAGAAGACGCAACAGCGAAGGTTGATCTGGGATTCCGGTCCCCTGAGTGTTTCGCTGGTGTGCACAAAAGAGCAGTTTCCATTTAAAGAGGCAGATTCCCTAAGAGAGCAACACAGTCAGTCAACATGTCTTTTTCAAGACGCTGTTCTGACTGTGCGTTTCTGGATGCGGTGGTTCCTATCTCCGGATGATGGGCACGGGTATCGCATGGCAGGTCTGGAGGTCCAGCATGTCAATGCGGTGCCCGCGGACAGCTCATGCTCTCACTGCGAGGGCGTGGCTGTTGCACAGCTGAGATTGCGGCTTCGGCCACCCCAGTTGCTCCCTGTGAAAGTGGTTAGCATGCGGGCAGATCTGAGGATTACAGTGGGGGTTTATCCTTCGCCTCCAGGCCAGCGGAACCCCCACTCCTCCACAGCGCGCCCCATCCAAGCTTCGGGCGGTTGTACGGTTCATCCCCCGGGATGCCCGCGCCTCCGCTTGATGACACCGGAGATCAAAGGTCCATCGCGACATTGGAGGGCGAGCTGTTATGCTCAGATGACAGACTGGGCTCGCTTTCATCCTACGGGGTGCATTGCGTGGTCACGGTTCTTGAATCAGACATAACGGCTGCGTTTCCTGGGCTGTTTCGGCAGTGCGGCTGGAGATGGCTTGTGCCCAAGTCTTACTGCCAGACCGACTAGAGGGTGTGACGTGCGAGCTGATCTAAGATTAATCTTCCATCCCCGTCCCCTTCCCAGGGGCGCACATCGAGCACACGCTGGCATAGAGGGCGTTTTTTCCCCGCCCGGTTCACGTGTGCTTCTTTGATGGTGAGGCGGCCAGTGGCTACGAAGCTATTTCCTCGGGTGGCTGGCGCCCCCACCTAGAGGAGTAAGCTGAGACCCCCGTCTAAGGTGGGTGGGTTATCTGTGTCTCTCAAGGCCAGAGCCCACACCGCTGTGGGCCATGTCACTTCGGCCATGCCCCATGGCCTCCTGGCTGTGCTGCACAGGGGCGTTTCTTCCCCAGGCTTATGCATAAGCATCGCACGGTGATCGACTATGCTCTCATGACAATTAAATCGGCCGGCCGTGCCCTGGGGAGGACGATGGCCACATAGTGGAATCCTCTGTGGTGAAAGATCAGCCGTGCGCGATGGAGCAGGTCATCTCTTGGTGGGCTCGGAAAACTGCTCTCCCCATCAGACCCGTCTGCGCTGGCAGGTCCTCATGTGAACACGCCTAGTCCACCCCCCCGTCTCACGTGAGAAGATTATTATCCTGCTGGCGAAGGATATAATCAAGCCAGTCCTCCAGCCGAGATGAAGAGCGGGTTTACGCCCCCCTTTATCGTATCCAGAGAGCGGTGGGTTACACCAATCCTATCTGTGCATTTTGATCTGTCATCTGTTCAGGATGTCTATCGAGATGCTCATGCAGAAACGCATCCCCCAGTGCTTATGTCCATGGGATTGGTTGCAGCTATAGACCTAAACGACGCTCACGCCATGTCTCGCTTTCTCCCTCATTATACTGTGATTTTTCCGGTGTTCGATGGGGGGCCGAACATGGTAGTAACAGTCCTCCCCTTTCCCTGTTTCCATGCGTGGAGGATGCACTGTGCCTCTTTGGCGCACGCGCATCTGTGTTTTTGATATGCATTGATTGTTATTATTTTAGATCTCTGAACTGATCGATTATGCACAGGGACCTGGTGCTCCGGCACCTCTGAGCAGGCTGTCCCCCGGGCAGAGCTTCTCTCACCTCGAGTTGGAGCTGGACTCGGACTGCATTACGGTGCTCATTAGCATATGAATCTCTCTAGCCCCAGTGGTTATGATAAGTCCGTTGAGCCACTCGTTCTGTATCCATAAGTTTCTGTCCTTTAGGCAGCTCTGCTGATCGCGCTAGTATCAGGAGGATTAGGATTATGGTGGCATTTTGGTCAGCGAATTGTGCCAGTAAATTGGACCGACCTACTCACGTTTGCCTGAGACCTCGGTTCACCTTGTGCCAAGGCTTCTACCGCCCCCTTTTAATATTAGGTGGTGAGCCTGCAAGCGTTGTCTGCTAAGGAGGCAGACCCAGCCTTTTCATTGCTATGACCACGCACTGCGTTTAACGTGACACGAGAGCATACGCAGCTCTTTTCTGTTATGATCAGCAGAAGGGAAGTGCTGTATTAAAATAGAGGTTGGTCCTTTTTATATTTGTTTATGCCATCACCCTCGCTTCATGTGCCAGGGCGAGCTGTGTCCCCCGGGAGAGAGAGCACACTTATATAATAATAATAATAATAACCTAACCCTTTATCGAGATTATATTCTCGAGTGGAGTCAGTTTCCTCCCGGTTACTGGTTACCCCAGTCAATCGGGAGGAAACTAATCGCTAACCAGCTTATCATATGTAGCCGTCCCCCTTAATAGGGTTAGTCCATATGCTTTATTACCATCAAGTCTCCCCCTTGGGTAGCAGGTGGTCTTCGCAGCGTCCTCCCCCTTCGGGGACTGGCATGCTTTCCCAACGTACTGTAGTATTTCTAAAATTCCTAGTCTATATTAGCTAGGTAAAAGCACATTTACGACCCCCGATCTAAAATCATATTATTCCCATGTAATGGTAATATTTTGGGCCTAGGGGACATTGGAAGGTTGCGCTTTTGGTGATGTCAGTGCGCTCAAGCTTCGCTTGGCAAACTGCACATCAAGAGCGTGACGGGCTTAGCTGCTGTGGCGTTTTCCATACGGTTTCCCAAAAGTCTGTTTACTACAGACACACAATGGAGTTCCCTATGAAGGGTCCGTAACCCACGTTCCCAGAATAAGGGAACAGAGACGTGTGTCTCCACTGCTACAGCACCTGAGTGATCGGCTCTTCAGCAGGCAAATTCTGAGGAGCTGACTCCAGCAGCTGACTGATATAGCATTGATTAGCTCATCAGGATCAGCTGTGGAGCTAAGCTCCGCCAATTCAATTGGCATTTCATTGGCCCGTTCTCTTATCTTCAGAAGTGATTGGTCGTCTAACGCACTCCCAAAAGTCTGTTTACTACAGACAAACGTCTTCATTCACTTTATAGGGAAATGTGGGTTACGGACGTAACCAGGACGTTAGTAGGTCATAAGCTCTCCATAAAGTCATTTGTATAGTCGCATTGAATGACAGATAATCCAAT
>CAIGQZ010032266.1:9796968-9819490 GCA_903798205.1 Danio tinwini | reverse complement strand
TGTATGTATGTATGTATGTATGTATGTGTGTGTGTGTGTGTGTGTGTGTGTGTGTGTGTGTGTGTGTATATGTGTGTGTATACGTATTGTGCAGTGCAGTGCACTCTACACCACAATACATACTGTACAGCCTAAAACCAGTTATATATATATTCATGTTATGGAACAGTACATTCCCAAATATTTAAGCTTTTACAGTTTTTAACACTTTTTTTAAGATATTTTAGACTTTGTTATATGTGATCAACCTAAATGCAAGACATTTTTTTTAAATCCCCGCACTGGGACCCTTATAACCTTGCCATGCACTTTTTTTTTAATGTACTGTACATTCATTACCATTTCTCCAGTCAGCGCTAAGCTATTAAGTCAGCATCTCTTATCAACATCTCTCTATATCCCAGCAGATTTTCCAGTCTCTTGAGTTTTTGCTGAGGATGAAATTGACCACATGTTTAAAGTCTGTATAATGTCTATACAAGGGGTCTCCAAACCTGCTCCTGGAGAGCTTCATCCTGCAGATTTCAGCTCCAACCCTAATCAAGCACACCTGAACCAGCTAATCAATGTGCACGGGGTTACTTGATAATTACTGGCTGCTGAGTTTGAGGCTGGAAATGAAGTCTGCTGTCAGGAGCTCTCCAGCTGTAGGGTTGAAATCCCCATCCACTGCTCCCCTAGGGCCTTTTCATACAGCTGGCGCAATGCGGCAGCAGGCGCACTGAAAGTGTTTTTTTGCTAGTTTCATCCAGCCGCAGGTATCATTTTCACATCTTGTGCAATGTTGTTTAAATAGCAAATGCATTCGTGCCCATTTGTGGTCCTATGGGCATGCTGGTCTGAAAAGGAGGTGTGTTAAGCCTGATGTTGGCAAAAAAAAAAAAAAAATAATTAATTCTTCAAATGTGGAAATCTGATGCTGTGACCACCTTTAAAATGTGTGCCAGAGAACTTAAAAATAATAATAATAATTCCCTACATTTATATTTTACACTTTACACATTTACGCCCCATTCACATGGGGCTTCAGCATCAACGCTTGACAGAGGGTGTGTCTGAAGTTAGGGCTGACGCGATATTTATTTATTTATTTATTTATTTATTTTTATATTATATATTCAGACATGCCCATGCACCTGTGCCATGACCTTTAGACCATTCGCCAAAATCATTTAAATACAGAGTGGGTCGCATTTGACATTTTGAGAGACATTTCTGGTTTTGAGAAGTTCTATTCAGATTGAGTGAATTCATAAAGTTGTGATTCAGCTTATGCTCTTGCCTTTGGATGAGCTGTATATTTTCCATCTTGTGGTTGTTGTTTATATATAAGAGAAGAGTGGAAAACTTGTTATTTGAATGTATAGAAAAAAATATTAATTGCACATCTGTTTTAGTCCATTGCTTTTTTTTCATGAATGTTTTCATTTTTCATTTGTTGACAAATATACTGTAATATATACTGTGCATCTGTGGATCAGATATCCTGATTTAATTTACAATATATCTCATGAATATTTCATTGGAATGCACTAGGAATCTTTAAATTTCATGTTTGTTTTCATACAGATGTTTCAAAATGTAATAGTCAATTATAACTTCTGTTCCATATTAGCAGTGTTGGAATGTTTCTGAAGCAGGTAAATGCAATATTTTTTTGTCAAATTGACAAAAGAAAAAACATTTAAATATCACTGTGTTAAAGATAATTAACCTTTTTTTATGCTATATCTTTCAGAAAATAAATTACGGAGTTAAACTGTAGCACTTGAGTTATTCATGGTATGCTGTTGAATGGTCTTTATTTTTTAAATTTTCTTTTGTTTATTGATTTAAGGATGAGTGGGTAATATTGCCTTACCCAGTTTTAAAAAATTAGTCACTAGTTTACTGTTCGGTTGCCTCATGCAAAGTGTCATGGGGCAAAGGAAAAAGACGAAAAGAATGATGAAGTTGCAGCCTTTTTCTCAAGCATCCAATGTTGATTTTGGAAGTGGTATATATAGGACTGTTAAGATGTCCAGCAAACGTGGTTACACCTATGGTTGATTATGTCTGGAGACATGAATCTAAACTGATTACTTGCAGTAAATATTGTGGACAGTCTGCTGGAAAAGATCTGATTTAACAAAAGTCAGAACATAGCTTTACTGACAAACATAGAGCAATTTCAGCTTGAGTAATCAAAATGAAATTGTTTATCCTCGATAAAGCAGCACTTGTATTGCACTTTTATTAATAGACATCTATGTAAGCAAAAGACTACAGTGGATAAATCAGCACAGTCGTTTTATGTCCTACAGTATATGTCATTTCAACTAAGCAATTAAATTGAAGCGTGTGAGTTTTATTTTTTCAGTACGCCAGTATTTCCTAACTTTTTATTTAGCTTTATTCCTTTATATAATCCCAAAGCCCTGTTTCATCAGCAAATCTAAAATGTGTTACTTTTGATTATATACTTTAGTTTTATCAATAATAAAATAATGAATAGATGATCATTCATGCTTTTTTTATCTTGAATAGTTTAGTTGTAAATATCCATCCATCCGTCTATCCAAGTTTTATTTCTGTAATTGATCTATATACATTTACATCTGTATCATTTGCATAATACCAGACTATCCTCTTTTTTTTATTTTTTTTTTTTACTTTAAATGCTGTTGTTAATGTGATGTTGAGAAGAAGCATTTATTGTGGAAACAAAGCTACTGAATGCTTAAACAAACATCTATGAAACATTTACATGCAACACTGTAAAAAATGCTGGATTCCACACAATTCCATCATGTTGTCCCAACACAAACCAATTAAGTTATCTTACAATTATTTAGGATTAAACAGAAAACATATAAGTTGTCCTTAAAAAATCTCCCATTCGAGGGGTATCTAGCCCTTCCCCTTAGTCCTACACCTTTAAGCTAAAGATAATTGGGACACCCCTACCCCTTCATGTGAATGTGCAAAATGAGGGGAATGGTTAAGCGGTAAAATTGTGATTGGGCTTAAATGCCTGCAATTTTGAGGCCCACCTCAACATGACGTAGGAGTGTGGTTTTTCCCACCCACCGAATTGACTGACGGCCATGAATTAACATGTCACTATAGTAACGTGTGCAGTATAATCATGTAACATAACGGATATCCATACAGCAGTGTATATTTATATGTATCTCATCACAATTGCCATGCAAAAACAGTGCAAAGTTAGATGTGTGTGTGTGTGTGTGTGTGTGTGTGTGTGTGTGTGCGCACGTGAACTTTGTAACACCATTTTGTGATTCAGTATTGCAGAAAGACTTGAATTAAGGCCACATTATATATGTCTACAGTACAAAGTTCTTACTGTAATATTTCTCATAAATGGGAAATCTACTTAATGCAATTAATATTATGTAATGTAATGTGTATTTATATAGCACATTTATTGTGTATGGCCATACACCCAAAGCGCTTCATAATCATGAGGGGGGGTCTCTCTACAGCACCACCAGTGTGCAGCATCCACTTGGAAGGTGCGACGGCAGCCACAGGACAACGGTGCCAGTGCGCTCACCACACACCAGCTATTGGTGGGGTGGAGAGACAGTGATAGAGCCAATTCGGTGGATAAGGGATGATTGGGAGGCCATGATCTTATGGGCCGAGAGGGAATTTAGCCAGGACACCGGAGTTACACCCCTACTCTTTACGAGAAGTGCCATGGGATTTTTAATGACCACAGAGAGTCAGGACCTCGGTTTAACGTCTCATCCGAAAGACTTGCTTCGTATCTGTCACTGTGCTGTTTATCTGTGTTCTCAGGCCTCAACATTCCCATATTCAGAAATGTTTAATAAATAATCTGATGGGTATTTTGAGTTGAAACATTTTAAAGACACAAAAGACTTATCTTAAATCTGGAAAAAGGGGTAAAATATAGGTGCCCTTAAAGTTATCAATATGGACCCCCGGTGAAAAGCTTGTGTGCCTTTACTTCTGAAACTGTACACTTTACTTACTCTTTTCTATAAAGTGATATGCATACAACTTGTACATCCATACTGTATATAAAATTGTGCATACAGTGTAATCTGTCAAATAAATGAAATGGTTGCACATCCATACATAATCAATCACTTATGAAACACGCATGCATACATACAAACCTAAAAGTACATCAATTAAATGAAACACTAAGTAAAAACTTACCAGTGGCAATATCCTACTGAAGACAAGTTGTGATGGAGGTTCAGGTTGATCAAGAAGTTCTTCTCAGTTGACCCACACATGAACTGATATAGTAAAATCAGTTACAGTTCTATATTGTTTACAGTCACTGAGGGAGCGCTGCCTCCTGTCAGATATCTTCAATGAAATCAAATGGCCTGTCTGAGAGAGAAATGAGATGAATTTACATGTATATTGTGAAAAAATCTTTATATTTGTTATAGCATTGGAGAATGCAAAACCAACAAAACAAAAAATTCCCCCTTCTAATTATGACTTTAGTATCATTCTTGTGCATTCATTTTGTGAATGCTGTCTTCCCGACATCACTTGAATACATCAGAGAAATATGCTAGCTTTTGTAAAGTTTCATTGTTTTGCATCAAATACTGTACTGTTAAAGAAGCCTTTTAAAGGCCACTCTGTGCAGTGTAAGGTTACTCTTGAATGCTAAGAAAACAATATCCCTGTCTTCTCCAAGGCTCATTTCAGTGTGCTGACCTCAGCAGCTCTTATGTCTGAAGGGACACAAACAGATTTTTTCGCAAGAAATACCAAGCATATGGTGAGATGACAAGTTCACCTTCAAAATTCATTTCCACACCTTCTGTAAAATTGAAATGAAATGAAGTTTGTTTTCACAAGCGTTGCTCTTCTTCAAAAGGCCAGCAAAAGTTTTTCTTATGTTGTTTTAGGATCTCATTGATCTGGATTTGACATTTAAAGTTTGCAGATTGCAGTAAACTTCCCCCAAAACTGGTTGCTGGCAGGTGCTCCGCATACGCATATTCATAATTTTCTGACATAAGGCGTTCTGTAGTAGAGCATATGGATGTATATTTGTGACCTGCATATGCTCATGTTCAATTATTCCTGTTTAAGAATGCTTCCTCCTACTCAAACACAATCAGAGGTGAAAAAGCTACTTCACTTTTCTTTGGCCCAAATGAAGTGATAATAATGTGAGAGCTTGTTATATTTTTCCAGAGTGTGAGATTCAGGCAAATGTGTTGTTTCAAACCAAAGAAATTTGTTTTTAGAAGGGAAGAAGGGAACAAATCTCCTATGTGGTTTCAAATGAGCGCAGATTTGCTGTAGAACTTTGATATTAGTAATATGTAGAATATATTCCCTGAATTGAAAATGTTCTTATTTGGAGATGTCAAACTAATTAAAGTCAAGCAGATTTTCCTAATGAGTATGGAACAAAGTGCAAACAGATTTAGTTATGCTGTACTTTTACAGACTAAAAATTAATGTGTTAAATGTATAAAAAATGTATTTTTTTAAGAAATGTTAATTAAGACACTTTTAGTGATGTTAGACTTTGTAGTCACTGACTTGGATGACTTTAGATAATAATTTAAATTGCACAAAAACATGAGGCAATTATCGTATGATCAAATTTGTCAGCAGACTAACATTATTAAACACTTGACACATTTTATGTTTGATAATTTATTCCATATCATTATGAGCCATCTTTTTGTTCCCGCTTGCATTTCCACGCATCAAGCTGTCATCACAGACATCAGAGATGTGATCTTCCCTCTGTCCTGGCTGAATGTGAACAAGACTGGGGCCGCTTTGATAATTCACTTTGTAAAGGCGTCATTATTATGCATGGAGTTGCAGGAAAACGTCAAATAATGGGACAATGACACAGTGAATTTGTATGGAGTTAGTTTGTGCCAGTCAGAGACTAGAAACGACTCATTTCTGATTCTTTTTGATGTGTTGTCCTGACACGAGACGCTAATGTTGTTGGACATGCTGCTGGCTCGTCCTCCGTGTTCGTTTGGTGTGCTGTCTGCATCTCGGATTGTAAGTAGAACAATATGCATATGAATGTCTTAAATTATTATAGCGAATGAACTGATTGCATAAGTAATCTGCCGTTGACCTAAAACAGTTCCTAAATTGGGCTCGAAAAACAGAAGGGGCCCTTGTGAATAAGTTACGTAACTGCATAATATTTAGACTGAGAAACAGAAAAGATGTTGTATCCATTGCATTTTACTTCCAACAGAATTTTTATAGTAGTGGATAGTATATGGAGCTGCATGGATACATTGAAAGTCATTATAGTCATCTAAATAGAGTTCAGTTATATTTATTTTTTTCTGATATGGACTTTGTTTTGTGAACTTTTTTATGTTGGATATTTTTATCTCATGATTCTGGCTTGTTGTTCTGAAGGTCTTTGCATACTGAAGTCCGAAATATTCATATGCCTTTTTTTGTATTCATATGCAAAACATTTGCCACGTAAACAAACTTTGCACACTGAGTCCGATGCATATTACTTAAACCATCACAAAAAAACGTAAAACATTTCAGAGTCAGTTCAAGCAGTTTTCCTCTCTCTTCTCCAAAGTAAAAAAAGAAAGAAAAATAGGCTACATATTGTGTTCATTTAATACTAGCCTACATAGAGAGGAAGGAAAATTCTCCTTATCAAAGAGCTGAGCTACTAAGATTATCCCTAAATGCAAAGTTTATTTCAGGAAATCAGTGGAATTTTGATACATTGCTTTTGATGCTTAACCCATTTACGCATGTAAATAAATCCTGAACAGAGACTGCCAGTACCTATAGGCATTATAATAGATGCCGGCCGCACTGATGTGCCGAAACAACATACTGAAAAGCGAACCATGCTTTCTATTATATTGTATATGAGCAGTACATCAAATGTATGGACATACACACCAAGCAGCAGCAGGGGAATAATGCGCCAGTCACTGAATCCTGCACTGTGTTTGTCATAAAGTTATCTGTAGCTCAAGTGACGACATTCTGTATTTAGCTTGTGGTTCTGATCTGTCAAAACACCTCTCAAAACGCTTTTTTGGATGTGAAAAGTGGAAAAAATTTAACCTGATTTGAATTTTTTTTTTTTATGATGGACAAAAGTTTCGGAGGCAGTGTGTCAATACAATTCACACAACATGAGGTCGAATTTGTAAGATGGCTCATTTCATTTCTATATGTTGATTTGGTTTTTGACTTTGGTAAGATCTTTGCTAGATGCTCCCCACCTATAGAGAACTTATTCACCAGGCAAGGGTCTAGGTGACACTTCAATTATCTTGAATTTATGGCTGTTTGTTCTGAGTTGAGTATTTAAGGGAAATGGGCACAAATATCTTTGGAATCTTGTAGCCAAGACCCTGTTGCAGCAACTCTGAGACTTATGCTGCAATGTATTTCTCTGGTCAGGTATGCATCTCTAACTCTTTAATTTAACTTTGAGTAATGGATGTTATATTGTTACGGTATCATCTCTGAATTGGCTTTATGATTGTTTTATTATATAATTGGCATAATATAATTTTACCTGACAATTAAAATGTAACGTGTTGAATCATTCTGAATTCTCCTGAAATCTTTTATATCCAGTAGATAAAGTGGAGTCTTATGCTTCCTTTATATTGCAGCATAGTTTTTTTTTATTTCAAGACACATTAGACTATACAAAGCCGTTTTGGCGCAATAGCATGGAGATCTTTTAATCATTTAATCACTGATTTTAACAAGTTGCATGGGCTTGGCTAAGTGAACTATTCTTTTAGGATGAGTGAGCAGTTGGTAACCAGTCTATTTGAATATTAGTTAATCCTGCACCCTCTGACTAATTTCAGAGTGTCAACCCGGGGCGTAAAACTCTGAGCGGCGTTTGGTCCTTAATGAACATATAAACTGAATAGTATAGGAACAGATATAGATCAAAACTCTAAATTAAGTCATAAATGATTATTGTGATCCATTCCTACAATTAGAAATACAGTCTAAATATTATGATCACTTTAAATTGGAGTCAGATTAAATTCGGAGTTAAAAATCAAATATAAATAAATTCTAATAAATAACAGAATTCTTTTCAGAAGCACTAGAAAGGGCTTACATGCATTTAACCTTCGACCATGCTGTTTGTCTCATCATTGGGCTAATAGATGGACTTTTACAAATTTATTTTTTTACGTGCGAAAATTACAGACGAAAATTTTGGATTCAGTGTGCTACAACCTTTAGAATTGCAATACCTGTGTATCTTGCATTTTTGAGTAATTAGCTTGCAACTTTTCATTAACATTCAGAGATAAAAATCTGAATTGCTAGATGTAAACTCACAACTGCAAGAGCATGTAAACTCACAAATAGAGGAAATAAAATTACAAGTCTGGGGAAAAAAGTCTGAATTGTAAGATGTAACTCTTAATTCAGAGATCTTACCATTTTTATATATCACAAATCTGACTTTTTGAACCAGCATTTACTGGTCACTGTTTCATTATACAAATGCAAAAAAAAAAAAAACAAAAAAAACTTTGACCTGTATTGACAGTTAAATTATTCAAAAAAAGAGAGAAAAGATCTCAAAATTCAATGATGTTGTTCAATTCAATTCAATTCATCTTTATTTGTATAGCGCTTATACAATGTAGACTGTGTCAAAGCAGCTTCACATGGAAGTTTATAGTGAATTGAAAAGTGTCAGTTCAGTTTTCAGTGTTTAAGTTCAGTTTAGTTTAGTTTAGCTCAGTTCAGTGTGGTTTAATAATCACTACTGAGAGTCCAAACACTGAGGAGCAATTCCATCGATGCGCAGCTCTACAGATCCCGAACCATGCAAGCCAGTGGCGACAGCGACGAGGAAAAAACTTCACCAATTGGCGAAAGTGAAGAA
Organism: Danio tinwini; assembly: GCA_903798205.1. Taxonomy (NCBI): domain Eukaryota; kingdom Metazoa; phylum Chordata; class Actinopteri; order Cypriniformes; family Danionidae; genus Danio; species Danio tinwini. Next base: position 9,810,591 of record CAIGQZ010032266.1, on the reverse strand, counting down.
TTTAAAAAACCTCGAGAGAAACCAGGCTCAGTTGGGCACGACCATTTCTCCTATGGCCAAACGTCTTGTGCAGAGCTGCAGTCTAGGCGCAGTAGCTGGACCTCCGCGAAGACACGTCTGTCCTTGGAGCATCAGAGGAATCAGTCTTATGCTCTCCATCATGACCACCACAGCAGCAGCTCAGGATACGGCCTGGTCCGGGAGCCTTGGAATCGTCTCGTCGCTGGTCTTGGATCGCATCAGTGGCACTGCATAGTCTGAGGGCCTCGAGATGAGTACCCCCATGTGGAAATACAGAATAAGGAGAATAATTAGCGTAGCTGCTGTTCATAGTGTATATAAACAAGAAGCAAAATCGTGTGTGGGGCACATCATGCGTCACACCGCTATGTAATGCACTAAGTGTATGCTTTGCTAAAAAGATAGGTCTTTAATCTAGTTTTGAAGAGTGAACTATATAAGGTATCTACACACATGCACACTTTGGTCAGTGTTAATAATAAGACAAAGGTGTTAAAAGGCCCCTATTACAGAGTTTTAAAAATGACCTTTCATGCAGTGTGTAACACAGCTGTAAGTGAATGAAAACATCCTGCTGAGCTTGAAATCTGAAAGTGTGCCATGTATAAAGTTACTGACTCTCAAAAAGAAAGTTGATTCAGAGTAATTGATTTGAATCAACCTTCAGACAGATCTTTAGCAATTTTGTTGCAACATTTGAGTAAAAAATTGGTTACCCAGCTGTTTTACATGCAGACCCTAGACAACATGAACCACCCTAAAACACAGTGGAGGATTTCTGGGGTACTATGAGGCAATTTTATTTGCCTAAAGTCGAGGCTGTGTGCAATTAATAGTTAAAGAGAATTTTCACAACAATACCGTAGTATAGCTCCAACCTTGTCCTGTGTTCCGGTCAGTTTACTGATGACTAATACAGTAACCTACACTCTCAGAAATAAAAGTATGCAAGTTGTTACTGGGGTGGTACCTTTTCAAAAGGTACACATTTGTACTTAAAGGGTCCATATTTGAACCTCAAAAGTATATATTAGTACCTACAAATTTTAGGAGAAACACTTTTGTACTTTTTAGGTACCAATATGTACCCTTGGGGTATTAATATGGACCTTTTAGGTACAAATTTGTACCTTTTGAAAAGGTACCACCCCAGTGACAACTCTCATACCTTTATTTCTGAGAGTGTACCGTAAAATGCAGGATTCACAGGCTGGTTGTCATTAAAAGAAGAATCAAAAGAATCTTCTTCCCCGAAATCACAACCTGTAAGTATGATTGAAATGGTTGGCGCTTTTTTCTCTGTAGTTGTGTTTATTATGTTCACTCTCTGAAACCCATTCATTTCAATGGCTTGAGTTGCGCAAGGGCATTTTTTACTGCGATGACCAAATTCATGATGCAACAGAGTGCATGCAAGTTCAAAATATTTCAACATTTACTACCTAACAGATATGTTTCTATTAATAAATGTTTGTTATTATTACTTGGTGTTACAATAAAGAATAAAACAAATACATTGGTGTACATAATTAATACATTTCTGCATAGGGCACATGCATATACTGTACCAGAGCAATCTGTAATAGGCGTTCTGTTTCCAACATGTGCTGCAGTAGACCAACCAAAACAGACTGGATCATTGAAGCAATCACTGCAGATTAGTGTCAGATAAAGAAGGGGTTTGGAAAAAAAAACATTAACACTTAACACATCATACTGTACAGTATGTCAGTCAAAAAAAGGTAAAAAAAAAAATCCTTTATATTATAAAATATTATAAGACAATGAAGGTGGTTTTAACCTTACATACATACATCAGCCCAACCTTGGATGAATTAGCCTGTTGTTGGAGACTCCCACAATCAAAATATGAACCTTTAATAATCCATAATATGACACTTTAGCATTATTGTTTTTTGCATGCATATGAATTTTTCTAAAATTCCATTACAATTCCATTATTATGATGCATGTAAATGTGATCAATGTTCAATGGCAAATTCATTTTTATGGTATTTATGACCACATACTGGTGATACTGTAAACATTATTGTTTATAAACTATAAGTCCAGTCATTTTGTTACAAAGAAATAGCATTAATTGGTGATTAAAAAGACCAAACACCATTTCATAAATATTCATGTCAGACAGTGTATAATGCAGATTTTAATGTCTGTTGTGATCTTACCTGTGAATCGTTTTATTATAGGAATAAGATCATCATGTGGGTCTTTGAATTAAAATTATGATCTTTCAACTATTAGTCGTACATCTCTAGTATGTACTGAAAAGCTATTGTGTTAAAAACCAAGGGGGTAGTGATAATTTTATGAAGAATTCAATTTGGAGCTACTGACATTCTTTTCCGAGCAGAAATATCAATCTGGGGAATAATGTTTTCATTATTGCACTTGCCAAAGTGCACTCATCACTCCCTAGCAGCCTGTCTCAGAGACCTGACAGCTGTTCAGGAAATAAAATGTATTGTCATTACAGAGAATCACCAACTCGATCCACAATCTGAGTATCATCAGAATTAATCATGACATCCCCATATTGGGTGTCATTTATAATCTAACTCTTCTGTTTTGGTCAGCCCAAAATAATATTTCAGAGCTGTGAAGCAGCTACATGGACAGACCAGAAAGGACGTCTTCTGAATAAACAATGTGTTGTGATTTTCCCTGATTATCTCTGGTTAAATCTGCAAGATTCTTCCCCTTATTACTCTCTATAGGCTTCCCCCCTGCTTTGATCTCCTCGTGGTTTTGAATTCATCTCACAGGAAGCTTGTTATGAAGAAGCTGCTTTGCTAATTCTGACAAATTTTCATAGATGATTGTGGCCTGAGCCATATTCTCCAAATAGTTGCATAGTTAAGGGTAAAGATGAAATGTAGGCTACCTCAGAAAACCCATCTCACTTTAATTAATGGTGGGTGGCTGTATGACACTTCTAACACCACAAACTTTTTTGACAGTGTTTTATGACATGAAAGGTAAGCTAACTTTTAATCCTCTTCAGAGAGACTTTGCGAACTCCAGACATTTGCACCCCATCCTACTTTTCCCCACAGGCAATGGGGAAGCATGGAGGCAAGTTGTTTTTTTTTTTTCAAAAAGAAATGAAAGGAGATGACTGAGGTGCATTTATTGTCATACTCTATGAAACGACACAACCCCTTCAATAAAGTATCCCTTTATAAATGCCTTATCAGAAATGTTATTTTATTTTGTTTTATTTACTTTATTTTTTAACCCTTATGTACTGTTGGGGATGTTTTCATTCACTCTGGGGTGATTTTTGCGTCTTAAATTTGACAACCTTTTCTGTGTTTTAGCTAGCAGAATGATTTGTGGCGACAAATCTTATTTTGACACAAATTTTGAGAAAGTGCTTATCCTAATGCTTTTTTTAACTCTGCAATAAACTATGACTAATTATGACTAATCTTATGTTATGGATGAAAACTAAATTTAAACAGCTGTAAAAATGCATCAGACAAATATTTTTTTTCAATTTTTTTTTCTGTTAATCAACCTCAGTCCTGATCAAAATTATTAAATAGTTTAGAAAATTACAGTATGTTAACTCTTTAATTGTCTAATTTAAACACAAAAAATGACATATTTTCACCATAAAAAGTAATTGTGGATTGGATATTTTTTTTTTACCTTTTATCAAAATCTTGGCCATGTGAAACAACATTGCCTTTGATGCATTGTTTTTGATTAATTTTCATTTTCTCCCTTTTTTACTGTTGGTGGCTGTTTTTCACCATTGACTTCCATTATATTTATAACCACATTTGTTTTGGTTACAAAACTATGACAGCATATAATCATGCATTTGTTCAATTGCTGATGGTTTTCCCTGTTGGAAAAAGGTACAACTTGTAATTTTTACTTTTGGTCATCAGTTGGCACCATTAACCCTTTAGGATAGGCCTGTGAAAAAAAAAAAAAAAAAAAGCTTACTTTCTAAATTTTATATGGAGTATAACAGCAAATTAAAGTGTTTAAGAGTGTGAGAGTAACCATTGTTCACTTACCTTGATATGTCTGAGGAAATCAAAATATGCATCTCAGCTCTCAGAACTATATGGAGTTAATAAAAAACAAAGACCGTATTTATGCTTCATTAAATGTGGTTATAATGTAAGTCAAAGGGGAAAAAACAGCCACCAACAATAAATAAGGTAGAAAAAATTTAAATCTAACAATGCATCAAATCCAGTGTTGTTACTTATCGTTCACATGTCCAAGACCGAGATAAAAGGTTAAAAAATCCAGTCCACAAGTACTTTTTATAATAAAAATGTGTCTTTTTTTAAACCAAATCAGTGACCTTATTTGTGAACTTGGCAATTAAGGAGTTAAAATCCTGTAATTTTCTAAACAATTTAGTAGTTTTGATCAGGACTGAGGTTGATTTTGATCTAATGCATTTTTACTACAGTTTAATTCAGTGGGTAAAGCAAAACAGTAACACAAAAGGGTAGTAAATTTAAATCATGCACAAGGGTTAAATACATATTTAGGTAAGGCGTACAATTATTTGAATAAAGACATATTTAGGTAAGGCATACAGTTATTTGATAATGTATTACAAATCAAAATGACGGTTTGTCTTTGCTTAAATCTGCACATGAAAATGCTATAAAAAGTTAAACTAAAAATCAATGACACTGTCAAGTTTTTGAAATAAACTGTACACTGAATGTCAGAATAGGATAATTTAGAAAATAATTAGGTATAATTAATAGTGGCAGTATGTATATCTAAAAAAACCCTGTCTTAGATTAAAGAGAGTTCACCCCAAAATTCTAATTGTCATAATATACTCACCCCCCACTTCAGATCTGTTTAAGTTTCTTATTTCTGTTGAACTAAAAAGGAGATATTTTAATGAATGTTAGAAACTGGTAGCCATTGACTTTACCTTAGTATTTTCCCCTACTAAGGATGTCAATGTGTTATTTAGCAGAAAATCGTATTTTGTGTTTAATAGAAAAAAGAAACTCATAGAGATTTTCAGAAGTTTTTATGCACAGCTAGTGTTTCTTCCCATATCGATACACTTCCGGTGAATAGTTAATGTGACTTTTTTCAATATTATATAGTTCCCCTTCGGGATGGGAACTTCAATGCTATGTGGAAACTTTCACTATGGGGGATTTCATTCAGAAAGCCAATCATCTGAAAGAGTATGTAAACGGGCCAATGAAATGCCAATGAGTTGGCAGCTTCAGCTTGCGCACCTGATGCTCGTTGCAATCAATTTGCTATAAAAGCACAGCACGCGCAAAGCATTATTTTCACTTCAGTGACTTCAACAGCCTTCTGAGAGAGTCGACCAGGGTTCCCCCAGCTGAGTTTCAGACAGACAGAGAGTGAACGAGAGCGATCTACCGGTCCAGAGTGTGTGACACGCAGCGGCAGACAGCCGAGCTGGGTTTCTCCCTTGCCTGGCGTCCTTTGGGTCCGGTCCTCCAGAGTGGTATGTATTGTTGCAAATTTCCTAAAAGAGCAACACGGTCGTGCAGCACGTCTTCAAGACGTCGCTCCGACTGTGCGTTTCTGGATGCGGTGGTTTCCTGTCCTCGGATAATGGGCACAAGCACTGCATTTCATGTCTGGGGGTCCAGCGTGTTAATGAGGTGCTCGCGGGCAGTGCATGTCATCACTTGGTGGCATGTCTGTTGCGCAGTTAAGATCGCGGTTCGCTCTTGCAAAAGGGCCACCCACCCCAGTTGTCCCCTGCTCCGCGGTGGGCACTCGGGCAGATCTGAGGGTTATAGTGAGAGTAAATCTGCCGCCCTCGGGCTTGTGGACCTCTCGCTCCTCCATGCACTCTATCCAAGCTTCGAGTGAGAGAAGCGCTCCATCCTCGGATGGCCGCCCTCTCACTTGATGACACCGAGGCTCAGATGTCCACCGCTGCATCGGAGGCTGGGTTGTCATGATCTGATGTAAGATTTCCCCTTCTCCGCTCCCTCCCCTCGGGAGCGAGCGCAGCGGCGGCCGATCTTGAAACAGCCATGATAACCGTGCTTTCCCGGGCTGTTTCAGTCGTGGGTCTGGAGATGGTTTATCCCCCAGCCCCGCGGCTAGACCGACTAGATGGGTGTATGTGGAGGATTAAAAGGCAAGACCTTCCAGCCTCCCATCCCTTTCTTCCCGGAAGTGCACAGTGGGCTCACACAGTCTTGAGGGCACCTTTCTCTGCCTGATCTGTGTGCGCCTCCGCCTCACCACCCCTGATGGTGGAGCAGCCAGGAAGTATGAGTCGATTCCCCAGATTGAGAGTGCCATCACGAGCCCGCGTGGTGCCTCCTTCTGCTGGAATCAGCCTCAACTCCCGTCCAAGGCGTGTTGGTCCTCTGCCTCCCGAGCCAAAGCCCACACAGCCGCGGACCACGCTGCTTCCACACTGCACACCAGGGTCCATGCGCGCGCGCTGGCCCAGCTGCACGAGGGTGGTTCCGACCCAGGCTTGTTACAAGCCCCGCACCGCACCCGACTGAGCTCCATGGACCTCAAGTCCGCTGCGTGTGCCCCGGGAAGGACAATGGCCACGTTAATGGTCCAGGAGCGCCACCTCAGGCTAAACCTGGCAGAAATATGCGCGGAGTCGACAAAGTTAACTTTCTTGATTCCCCCATATACCAGTCTGGCCTGTTCGGCGACAACGTTGGTGTATTTACCCAGGAATTCACGGCAGTGCAGTCGGATACGATGGACCATCCATCGGCGGGGATGTAAGACCGCTCCCCCCCCCGCCGAACCATCCACATCCACCGCTTGTCGCTGAGAGCGCTTGTCTATGAGTGCTGCTCCGGCAGCGCCGAGCACCTCACAGGCAACCAGCACTCCCCGTCCCAGGGTGCCGTTAAGTCCGGTTAACGGACCGCGAAGCACTCCTGAGACGAGCCATCTGGAGAAGAGGGAACCTGCTCTCTCCCCGGTGGGGGGCCGGGCTCCTCAGAGAGAGCATTTTTCCCTTCCCTGGATGTGATAGCCCGAATACTGCCAGTCTGGGACGCGATGAAAAGCCTTTCAGCTCGCAGGATCGGCGCACTTCACCAGTGGCTCACGAGGCCTGGGAAGACGGTCTCCTTTCTCTCACACCTCCAGCCCTCCTCTCTGGAGTCTGGGTGCACTCCTACTCCGCGCTGCCCCACTGCTGGTACGTCAGCGATCGTAGCGATGCAGTCATTAGCGAGAGCTCTGCCTGCCTGGTTAGCGCGGGCCAGCCCTTCGCGGTGGCTCATACGCACAATCAGACTCGGCTATGCAATTCAATTCGCGAATGGCCTCCCAAGTTCACGAGTGTGTTTCTCACCAGGGTCAGCCCTGTGCCCGCCCCTGTCTTGCGAGAGAAGATTGCTGTCCTACTGGCGAAGGTGGCAATCTAACCGATCCCTCCAGCCAAATGGAGAGCGGGTTTACAGCCTGTACTTTATCGTACCAAAAAGAGCGGTGGGCTATGGCCAATTCCAGATCTGCGCGTTTTGAACCGCTGTCTGCACAAGCTGCCGTTCAAAATGCTTATGCCTCCAGTGCGTTCGTCCTCGGGATTGGTCTGCAGCAATAGACCTGAAGGACGCGTACTTCATGTCTCCATACTCCACGCCACTGTCAGTTTCCGCGGTCTGCGTTAAGGTCGAGCCTGGCAGTACAAGTCCTCCCTTTCGGGTTCTCTCTGTCTCCGCGGGTCTTCACCAAGCTTCACCCCCGACTGGCCAGCTGTTATGGGCTGCGCCTTTTTCTCTAACTCAGAGATTCGTTCGCACTTGGCGAACCCTGCAAAGTCCACTGGCTCACAGCTGGCCCCGGGGCGTGTGTAATACGCATTTCTCCAGTGAGCCTACTCGCACAGATACTGTGTAAAGTCAGGGAGGTCAAGGAACAGCTCTCGTATTGCACCTCTCTGGCCCAATCGGACCTGCTTTCTACTCTCCTCGTGATAGCCCCTCCCTGGCACATCCCCTGGAAACAGGGGACAGGCACCGTTTGGCACCCACACCCAGATCTATGCCTCACGTACGGTTCATAGATGGAGTGCAGAGGACTTAGGTGACCTACCGATTAGGTGGTTAACACTGTCACTCAGGATGCGCACCCTCTACGAGGCATGCCCACATCCTGAAGTGGAGTCTATTCGCTGTGTGGTTAACTTTTTTCCCGAGAAGGAAACCCCGAACATGCCAGATCAGAGTGATGCTATCCTCCTTCAGTTGACTGGAGCTAAGGCTGTCCCCTCCGCTCTGAGGGGTTGGCATTATGATCATCCCCACTCTAAGGATGCGGCGATGGCAGCGCGCTGGGAAGTATCGTCTCATCATCCAGTTCCCAGAGGTGCGAGACATGAATATTAATTATTCCTGTTTCCCTCTCATACCCACTTGGAGATCTCTCTTAAGAGAGGTCTGCTCGATCACTCGACTCAGTATCTTAATATTTATGTCCAGGTAGACAGCTCTGCTGGTCGCGTTCGCATCGGCCAAATGGGTGGGTAACTGGGGGCATTTTTGGTCAGCGAAATGTGCCAGCGTGTTGGGCCGGCCCACTCTCACGTTTACCTGAGACCCCCGCCCACCTAGGTGCTCTAGGTTCCTACAGCATTCTTTCAGCTACGTAGTGAACCTGCAAGCGCTGCCAACGGAGAAGGCAGACCCAGCCCCTTTATTTGCTGCATCCTTCGCGCTTTGCGTATTATACGGACGGTACTCAGCTCTTTTATCTGTTAAAGTGATCGGCAGAAGGGAAGTGTCGTATCCAAACAGAGGTTGGAACATATCCACTGAACAGTGAATGCCATCTGCCTCGCTCATCTGAGCCAGGGCGAGCCGTGTCCCCCACGAATGAGAGCGCGCTCCTCAAAGCGCGCATCCTTTGGACGTTAGCACGCGGCACCTCTCTAACAGACACTGTAGAGCTGCAGGCTGGGCGACACCTTAGGTGTTGTAAAATGCTTGCTGCGCCATTTTCTCTAACACGGAGATACGTGTGCTTTTTCCCTCTGTCTGTAAAGTTCCCCGCTGGCGAACCCTGCAGATATTCCTCCGAGGACCCCAGCATCTGACTCAGCGGAGGAGTCAGGCGCTGGCCAGTTACGTTATTGGTCTGCCCGCTGGTCAGCCCGCGTTCTGGGTATAGGTGCCCGCTATGTGCGATTCCCCACAAGGCGATCCCATATGCTTATACTGCCACGGTGCAGTCCCCCCTCACAGCCGGACCCATGTCTTCCCTCACCGCTAACCATCTTATATTCATATGCGTACTCCCCTGTGGAGAGGTAAGCATGATTGAACACCCAATGAGGGTGGAGAGCATGCTAGGAGCCCGGCGGCTAATCAGCAGGCCAATCAGAAATAATAAATAACACCTGTTTATTCTAGTGATTGGGCTGGAGAGACACCCTTCTTAAGGAGAGAAGAAGCAGCCGGGAGAGAGAGAGGAGAGAACACACACATCCACACATACACACGTTGTGTGAGAAACTGAAAAATAAACCATTTACTGACCCTTTATCGCCGACCCTGTCTTCTTCTTCCCCTCCTACAAATGAACATTTCTATAGTGGTGCTGAAACCCGGGAAGAAGAAACTTCACTGCCAGAATGTCCACTCCGTCAACTACTCCGTGTGCGGAAGTCATCCAGGCGCTCGCAGTTCTCCACAAAGAACAACATCATGCGCTGGTAGAACTGAAGAAAGATCTGGAGCAACGGTTCCAAGTCCTCGTGGAGGCCCAGCGGGAGGACCGCGAGCTAATCCGGAGTCTGCTGGTCCAGGAGATCCGGCCCGCTCCGACATCTGCCGCCCACCCTCCCATCGCACTACAGAAAATGGAGCCGGAGGACGACCCGGAAGTGTTTATTGATCTGTTTGAGAGAATGGCGAAGGCGTGTGGCTGGCCGCGGGCCAAGTGGCCGGTACGAATCATCCCACTGCTATCAGGCGAAGCTTAAATCGCCGCACACCAGCTACCGGCCCAGAATCTCCTGGAGTACGATCACCTGAAGCGAGCCATTCTGCAGCGGGCCGGTCTCAACCCGGAGGAGCAGCGTCAGCGTTTCCGCTCCCTAGAGCTGACTGGAAGCGGCCGGCCCTTCGTGTTCGCCCAGCAGCTCCGTGACGCCTGCCGCAGATGGCTGGTACAGGATGGCCAGACCACTGACCAGCTGGTGGATGCCGTGGTACTGGAACAATTCATCACCCGCCTCCCCTCCCGAACATCGGAGTGGGTCCAGTGCCACCGGCCAGATGATCTGGAGACGGCCATCCAGTTGGCGGAGGATCACCTGGTGGCGAAGTCCAGGGTCGGCGAAATAACCTCTCTCTTCTCTCCCCCTCTTTCTCTCTCTCTCTCTCGTCCTGTTCCCAGGCCCAGATTGCGGGGGCCGCCTACGCCAGCCCCCAGACGGCGGGGCACTGAGGCGGATCCGCAGCCGTCAGGACGGAGGGGCGGAGTTTCCACCCCTGGCTGCTTCCCAGACAGCACCAGGTCTCTCTCCAGTTCAATCGGTTGGTCTTGCTGGCCCCGGGGGTGTAGTAAGAAGGTCTGGGCCGATGCATTGGCGCCGCAGGGGCGAGGATAGCGCACCAAAAGTCCGCTCCAGCAAGGAGGTGAGTGCGTTGATTCGCGTCCCCGCCACGCCAATCGTCGCCCCCGGTTGCGACGGGCTATACCGGATACCTGTGAGTATAAAAGGGGGTACATATCAAACTTTGGTGGATTCGGGGTGTAACCAGACCTCCATCCACCAAAGCCTGCTTCAAGACCCGGCATTGGATACAAGCCGCACGGTAAGGGTAAGGTGTGTGCACAGGGATGTAATTCATTACCCGCTAACGGCTATAGATATTCAATTCAGGGGGAAAAAGCATAAAGTGGAGGTGGCGGTTTACCCGCATCTCAAACACCCGCTAATTCTGGGAACCAATTGGCCTGGATTTAATAGATTATTAGGGGTCTTATGTGCGGGTGTTTCTTTGAAAAAGAAATCGCCGGAGAGGGGGCGGGTCGCTCAGCTGGGGGAATCCCAAGCCGTGACGTCACGCGCTGACTCAGGGGAAGGGCTGGGAATTTCCCAGTGTAAAGACTTTCCCCTGGAGCAGTCGCGTGATGACACGCTGAGACATGCACTCGAAAGAGTGCAAGTCATAGATGGGCAAAACCTCCAGCCTGATCGACCCCTCTCCTATCCGTATTTTGCGATTATTAATGATAGGGTGTATCGAGTGACCCAAGACGCTTAGACAAAGGAAGATACAACCCAATTATTAGTACCAAAGAGCCGTCGGGAAATGCTTTTCCAGGCGGCTCATTCTAATCCTATGGCCGGACATTTAGGTCAGGCGGCCACACTAAATCGTCTCATGGCCCGATTCTTTTGGCCGGGCATTCACGGTGACGTCAGCAGATGATGCGCTGCGTGTCGTGATTGTCAGCTGGTAAATCCACCGGCCACCCCAAAAGCGCCATTGCGCCCGTTGCCAGTTATGGAGATCACCTTCGAGAGAATTGGGATGGATCTCATCGGGCCATTAGAGCGATCCGCACGCGGGCACCGGTTTGCTTTAGTCCTGGTGTATTATGCAACCCGATACCCGGAAGCAGTAGCGCTCCGTAACATCTCGGCAAAGAGCGTTGCGGAGGCTCTGTTTCGCATAATCTCCCGAGTGGGAATCCCCAAGGAGATTCTCACTGATCAAGGCACCGCGTTCATGTCACGCTCCATGCGCGAGCTTTACGGATTATTGGGCGTTAAATCAATTCGCACTAGCGTCTATCACCCACAAACAGACGGGCTGGTGGAACGATTTAATCGCACGCTTAAATCCATTATCCGTAAATTCGTTCTCGAGGACGCGAAAATATTGGGATAAGTGGTTAGAGCCCTTGTTATTCGCTGTGCGGGAGGTTCCTCAAGCCTCCACGGGGTTTTCCCCCTTCGAGCTTCTCTACGGCAGACAGCCCCGTGGGGTTTTAGATGTCGTTAGAGAGGCTTGGGAGGACGAGCCTTCAAACAGTAAAAACGAAATTCAATATATTCTGGACCTTAGAGCAAAACTCCACACACTGGGGCGGCTCTCTAGGGAGCATTTGCTTAAGGCCCAGGATGACCAACGCCGGCGTTATGACAGGGGCACTAAACTACGCAAATTTTCACAGGGAGATAAAGTCCTTGTACTGCTACCCACTTCCAGCTCTAAATTACTCACCAAGTGGCAAGGGCCGTTTGTGGTCACACGACGAGTCAGCGATCTCGATTATGAGGTAATGCGTTCGGACAGGGCTGATTCACGTCAGATATACCACATTAATCTGCTAAAGCAGTGGAGGGAGCCGGAGGAGGTGATGCTGGCTACGCTTATTAACAACGAGGATGACCTGGGACCAGAGAGCACGGGCCGACAGCGGCCAGGCACTCTGGTCACCGGGGGTGACCATCTCTCAGCGAGCCAGCTCATCGATATCCGGCACCTTCAACGTGAGTATTCTGAAGTGTTCTCACCCCTGCCCAGTCGTACTAACTTGATCCAGCACCATATCGAGACCGAACCAGGCGTGGTCGTTAGGACCCGGCTGTATCGCCTACCTGAACACAAGAAAAAAGTGATTCAGGAAGAATTGAGTAATATGTTGAAAATGGGTGTAGTAGAAGAATCCCACAGTGACTGGGCCAGCCCAATCGTCTTGGTACCTAAGACTGATGGTTCGGTCCGGTTCTGTGTGGATTATAGAAAAGTCAACGCTGTGTCGAAATTCGACGCATATCCAATGCGGCGTATTGACGAGTTGCTCGACCGGTTAGGTGCTGCTCGATATTACTTGACGTTGGATTTGACAAAGGGTTATTGGCAGATCCCCTTATCTCCAATATCCCGTGAAAAAACAGCCTTCACAACGCCGTTTGGATTGCACCAATTTGTGACACTTCCGTTCGGGCTGTTCGGGGCACCGGCTACGTTTCAGCGGCTGATGGACAAAATACTTGGCCCTCACTCCGCATATGCCGCTGCTTATTTAGATGATATCATCATTTTCAGTAATGATTGGCAGCGGCATATGCAACATCTGAGGGCGGTATTGTCAGCGCTGAAGCGGGCCGGGCTCACGGCCAACCCGAAGAAGTGCGCAATTGGGCGAGTGGAGGTAAGGTATCTGGGCTTCCACTTAGGTCACGGGCAGGTGCAGCCCCAAATTGATAAGACTGCAGCTATTGCAACCTGTCCGATCAGGGTCTGGGGCGGTTCTCTCCCAGGAGGTGGCAGGAGTGGAACGGCCGGTGCTGTACATTAGCCGCAAACTCAGTAAGAGTGAGGCTAAGTACAGCACCATAGAAAAGGAGTGTTTGGCAATAAGGTGGGCCGTTCTCACTCTTCGCTATTACCTCCTGGGCAGGGAATTCGTCCTCTGTTCAGATCATGCTCCTCTCCAGTGGCTCCACCGCATGAAGGATACCAACGCGCGGATCATCCGTTGGTATCTAGCGTTACAGCCTTTTAAATTCAAGGTGGTCCACAGGCCGGGTGCAAAGATGGCGGTAGCTGACTTCCTCTCCAGGGCGGGGGGTGGGGGGGGGGGCTG
>CAIGQZ010032266.1:9786417-9796568 GCA_903798205.1 Danio tinwini | reverse complement strand
AAGCAGTGGAGGGAGCCGGAGGAGGTGATGCTGGCTACGCTTATTAACAACGAGGATGACCTGGGACCAGAGAGCACGGGCCGACAGCGGCCAGGCACTCTGGTCACCGGTGGTGACCATCTCTCAGCGAGCCAGCTCATCGATATCCGGCACCTTCAACGTGAGTATTCTGAAGTGTTCTCACCCCTGCCCAGTCGTACTAACTTGATCCAGCACCATATCGAGACCGAACCAGGCGTGGTCGTTAGGACCCGGCTGTATCGCCTACCTGAACACAAGAAAAAAGTGATTCAGGAAGAATTGAGTAATATGTTGAAAATGGGTGTAGTAGAAGAATCCCACAGTGACTGGGCCAGCCCAATCGTCTTGGTACCTAAGACTGATGGTTCGGTCCGGTTCTGTGTGGATTATAGAAAAGTCAACGCTGTGTCGAAATTCGACGCATATCCAATGCGGCGTATTGACGAGTTGCTCGACCGGTTAGGTGCTGCTCGATATTACTTGACGTTGGATTTGACAAAGGGTTATTGGCAGATCCCCTTATCTCCAATATCCCGTGAAAAAACAGCCTTCACAACGCCGTTTGGATTGCACCAATTTGTGACACTTCCGTTCGGGCTGTTCGGGGCACCGGCTACGTTTCAGCGGCTGATGGACAAAATACTTGGCCCTCACTCCGCATATGCCGCTGCTTATTTAGATGATATCATCATTTTCAGTAATGATTGGCAGCGGCATATGCAACATCTGAGGGCGGTATTGTCAGCGCTGAAGCGGGCCGGGCTCACGGCCAACCCGAAGAAGTGCGCAATTGGGCGAGTGGAGGTAAGGTATCTGGGCTTCCACTTAGGTCACGGGCAGGTGCAGCCCCAAATTGATAAGACTGCAGCTATTGCAACCTGTCCGATCAGGGTCTGGGGCGGTTCTCTCCCAGGAGGTGGCAGGAGTGGAACGGCCGGTGCTGTACATTAGCCGCAAACTCAGTAAGAGTGAGGCTAAGTACAGCACCATAGAAAAGGAGTGTTTGGCAATAAGGTGGGCCGTTCTCACTCTTCGCTATTACCTCCTGGGCAGGGAATTCGTCCTCTGTTCAGATCATGCTCCTCTCCAGTGGCTCCACCGCATGAAGGATACCAACGCGCGGATCACCCGTTGGTATCTAGCGTTACAGCCTTTTAAATTCAAGGTGGTCCACAGGCCGGGTGCAAAGATGGCGGTAGCTGACTTCCTCTCCAGGGCGGGGGGTGGGGGGGGGGGCTGCAGGCCGGACGGCTGAACCTTTATCGCCGACCCTGTCTTCTTCTTCCCCTCCTACAAACGAACATTTCTACATCCCCCTTCTCAGGGCTAGTCCATATGCTCTCTCGCCACCAGTCTCCCCACTTGGGAAGCAGGTGGCCTCCGCAGTGTCCTCCCTATCGGGACTGCATGCTTCCCAACGTACTGTCGTATTTAATTCCTAGAAATTATTCTAGACGCATTTGCGGCTCCCGAAAAATATATCTAAATCCGTAAATTTTCTGTTGAAGTGGGATAAGTAAGGGCCAGGGAACACATTGGAAGACCGCGGCTCTGGTGACACAGGTGCGCTCACGCTCTCTTTTGCCTGGCAAACCTCTCATCGGGGGCGAAGGTAAGGTTCAATAATTATGGCGTTTTCCAAACATTTCCCCATAGTGGAAGTTTCCACATAGCATTGAAGTTCCCCTCCCGAAGGGGAACGCTCCGGTTACTAAGGTAACCCTCATTCCCCGAGGGGGGGAACGGAAATGCTATGTTCCTTCGCCATAATGATTGCCCCTTAGCTGTTGAGGTGAAAGTCTCTTCCGCTAAAAAATGATGCTTTGCGCGTGCTGTGCTCTTATAGCAAATTGATTGCAACGAGCATCAGGTGCGCAAGCTGAAGCTGCCAACTCATTGGCATTTCATTGGTTCGTTTACATACTCTTTCAGATGATTGGCTTTCTGAATGAAATCCCCCATAGTGGAAGTTTCCACATAGCATTTCCGTTCCCCCCCTCGGGGAACGAGGGTTACCTTAGTAACCGGAGCGTTCCTTTTACAGCATCAATGTTGTAATGAAATTAAAATACAATGAGTTATGTAGACTTTAGCAATTATTTAATTGTTCAAGCCTAAAACGAGATGAAAATCCAGTCAGGACTAGCAGGCAAGTGCAGAAACACCATTGAAAATACTGGAGAAAAATAAATGTTCATATTTTAAAGACATGGCATGTGAAAATTTAATTTAATTCAATGCTTCTTGTACAATCCGAGACCCACTTTATATCGTATATCAATCAGGCAATGTAGCTTGTTGATTTTTTTATTTTTTTGTAAAGAAAACAGACCTTAAACATGTCAATTTTGTATATACTGTATACCCTAATGCTTGGGTGCGTTAGTTTTCATGTTTCTGCTTTAAAACAATAGATCCATCCACCCATGATCGTTCTAGCATTACGGAGCGAGTTTTTGTTTTTTTATTTTTAACCAGTGTGTAGAATTGTTTTCCATCACACCCAGAAACGAGCTTTAAAAATGCAAAAAAAAATTGGATGCGAAATATCTAAAGCGCTTTGAGCAGCAGAAACTGTGTCTGTTTCTTCCATGTGTGCATGTGTTATGAGTCAGAATATCGCTCTTGCCTTTTTAATTTTTTATTCAGTGGCAGAAACAAGTATCCATACTTTCCAGATGATGACATCTACGCTTCATCATAACACTTCCTTTAGAGTCACACCAATGCACAATCGTGAAAGATGACACATTAAGCTAAATGCAATATACATTCTATACTTTATATGTTATGCTAAATGTAAATCAATCATAAAATACTATAAATAATGCATGTCTGCCCATATAATCAAAATCCACTTTAGATTGCAGTCATTACAAGCACTCAGTGCTGGTTTAAAGAAAGGAATTTGAGCAGTAATAAAACATCTCATAAAATGTGATGTGTAGCTTAATTCTAGTTATAGCACTAATGTACCTGTTACCCAGCTGCAATTTTATCAGGTATTTGATCAGAATAGTTGTTGCAAGGCCTCAGAAGCATGCAGTCAATGTAGTTTGTGTTTACGGTGTACAACATTGTAATTTTTTTTATTAATTTGTGTACTGTATATTGTGAATCACCAAAATATTAAAACCCCTGAGATACATAGACAAAGACAACTGCACATCTATTTTTATGCAGAAAACTGCTTCTTTTTTCCAGTTTATTTAACTTTGTTCAACCCAGGTTCATTGGAAATATGTGCCTAGGGCTACATTTTTGAGAACCCAGAAATATGTACCCTTGGGGTACATAATGGCTGCATTTATTATTATTTTTTTTTTTTGCAAATCCAATTTTACAAATGCTGTGTATATTTTAACAATCTCAAATACATTAATATGGCATGTTTATTCAAAGCCATTTCTTGTAAATCCACCAGGGGCCATTATATACATTTATACCAATCTCAATGTTCTTTTCAAGTGCATCTGTGAGAGAAGCCGGCTGGTGTTTCATGCATAATATATTCTCTTGTTATCGTCTGACTCAACCACCCCCTTCTCTAAACCCAACAGTAGTGATAGTGTTTTCAAAAGCAAACCTGAAGAGAAAAGCCATTGTGGCTTTTAATACAATTTTATTTGGTTCTGCTTTTTTGTTTCTGTTTGACCTGCTTTCTGGAACCTTCATTGGTCTTCTCCGCCTCCCAAGTCTGATGTCATGCATATTGAGCTACCAAGCAAACCAATCATGATGGAAAAGCTGTCCATATGGAGGTAAGTGGTCAGCCTTGTGGTACACACAAAATGCCCCCTGAGCACATATTTATCGGTCCTCAAAAATTAAGCCCTGGGCACATGTTACCGATTAGTCTGTGTCTAATTTATTTGCAGCCTCACTGGTACCAGTAAGTCCAACACAGTCTCACGGCAGTTTGTAACTTTTTGATTTAGGGGCTATTTCGTATGAATCCGTACAATCTGATTCGTACCATTTAGTACGTTTTGCTCATCACCCAATGACGGTTGGGTTTAGGGGTGGTGTTGAGTGCCATGCCTCCTTTTTAAAATCGTACATTTTAGAACGACTGAACTCGTACAAATTTGTACGAATTAGCCACTAAACTGACAAAACATAAAATACTTATGTTTCCTCATGAGATCAGGCTGGGAAGTCTCATTTCCTCAATGTGCCTTGGCTATGTTCACACTGCATACAAATGTGGCCCAGTCCGATCCCCCCAATTTCATGACAATGTAAACTGCACAAACGGAATGGTATCAGACTTTGTTCAATCTTGATCTGTGCCACTTTAGTATGTGGTATTAAATCAGATAGACCATCTGATGTTTTACAATGTGACCACAGTGTGAATAGTTATGTCAGAATTCATGTGACTTTAACTTCCAATAGACATGCATCACAATTCTGCAGTTATAATCATTTTAAACAATCTGGCATGCTTTGTTCACTTCATACAATATATACATCACACACATAATTATACAATTTACGTGTTGTGTAGTTATACTTTTCCTCATGTGGGCCATGATCAGTTAACACTGGATATTGGCCACATTTAAAACAACAATGTGAACAGCTATGGGAAAATAACAGATCTGAGAAAAAAAAAAAATCTGATCTGAGCACTAAGCCTTGTAGTGTAAATGTAGCCAAAGAAATAAAACAGGTGGTTTAGATCATGTAACGCTGAATTGCATGAATAAAATTATGATTCAGAGCCTTCTGCCAATTGTATGGTTTGTATGTCATGCCATCTTAGTCCCGAGCCATGCCATCTGAGCTTGTTCTTCTGTCACATTAATAGGTCGAAGGTATAGATGTGTGGAGAAATTGATGCCCTACCTGGGGGTCTGCATTAACGAGACTCTCCTAATGAATGGGAGGACACTAAAAGGCATCTTCTTTCCATCCATGTATCAACTCCAAGACAGACAGGAAAGGTAAATGTCTCTCTTTTTTCTTCTCTGCTCATTGACTGATATCACCTCCTCCTATGCCGCCAGGGTTGTTCTTAGTGGCCGCTTTGACTTCTCGTCTTGCTCTGTCAAAGCAAAACGCTATATCCAAGTCCATTAGCCTTGGAAAAAAAATTACATTACCACTTAGACTGACTGCACGGAGTGTGCCAGGATTTTCTGCCATCCTGCTGGTTCTTCATTTCCGACAAGAGGAAGGTATTAAATGACTTTCAAAAGGAACAGAAATTAAACCAGAATTTTGAGTTCATGTCTTGGAGACGTGTCTGAATGTTAAGGTTGCGGGCTCCTCTGCTTTGATCGAGTCTAAAGTTGGCCTGGCTAATCACTGATCAGTGGCTAATCATTGATTATAAATGGTTCGAGAGAAGGGTATTTCCCCTGAGGCTTCAGCCACTTGGCTTCTGAATGTGGAAAAAAAAGAGAGCCACCATTAGTGTTATTAGAGGTTTAGATTTAATTCCGGCCCATTCTTCATTAAGGCAATTGATTGAGGGAAAGATTGATGCATGGTGCATGCTAGTCCTAGTGCCAGAATCACGCCGGCTCCATAGGATGTCATTTCGCTCAACTCTAGTCCCTCGATGCAGGAGACGCTTTTAGTCACCAACCCGAGGGTTAAATGGACACTGCTAGCATACTGACGAGAAGCCACATATAGATTTGGACAGGAAAAGCTGCTTTAGTTTTCAGCTTTAGCTTGAGTAGCCTCTCCAGAGAAGCCCAGAAACAAAACATCAGTGATTAATTTAGCAGTTTTTTTTTCTTTTTACATATCTGTGTTGAGTCATTTGCACTGTGCTGTTCATTCAGTATTTTTAGTGCTGGAAATTAAATGGAGAATCCTCTCGCTCCCTCAAGCCCACTTAATGCTCCTCTTGCTTTAGATCTGATATTGTTTCACATTGTCACGCATTTCACTTGATTAGACGCTAACATTCCCTTTTCTCTTGTGTGCTTTTGTCTACTTGCTTTTTAGTTCATACCTGTGTTTGGCTCAATGCTCTCTCGGGTTCTTCGAGGTTTATAATTTGACTAAAATGGGAAAAAAATGCAGTGGCAATTTAGAAAAGCTAACGCCATTGTATCTCTCAGCTAACAGCTAATGTAAACATTTTTACACAAACTAGAGCTTGTTCCAAATTTGTGAGTGAGGGTGCTGTGCAGGCAGTGTGCATGAATGCAGCTCATGCCCCAGTTAGAGCTTAGTCAAGGTGTTTAGGCCCCAGGTGAGCCTTGAGCAACAGGAAAAGCCAAATCCCAGTGGACCACACAGAATGAGGGACTGTTTAACCTGGGATAACACTCGAGGATGTCAAGGATGAAGCCTATCAAATTAAGCTGTTTGCTCTTGGATCTCAGTGGAGAAAATTACTTTTGTTTTTTTATAGATTATGCATATATATATATATACACACACACACAACACTTATCTGATACACATCAAAACATCTCATTAGCATTTACTAACTAACTCGTTCATTTTAAATGATTAGTTATTTAGTCATTATTAGCATTTGGTAAATAAAGCCAATTGATAGATAATAGAAATAATATAAGTGATTTACCATTGTAATATTTCAAAGTACGATACAAAACTAATAATTTAAGCTAAGAAACTGAGAAAAGTAATATAACAAAAAACTGAAGAACACAGTGGCATACTTAAATTGAAAGCATTATTAAACCTTTATTAAATTATACTATAGCATTAGCATTGTGATAATCACACTAGTCAGGTTGCAACATCGGTTTACTTTAATTACGACACCTCAGTAAAATGCAACCCAGGCTCATTCTGATTGCGTACCCCTATATACATTTCTGGAGAGAACAAAATACTACCCAGGGGCTAATTTTTTGCAGTTTTTGTTTTCATGAATCGACCAGAGGCGGCAGTGTATACTTTTTTAGATCTCAAATTTCTCCTGTGAGTGCCATTTGCACCTGCTGTTCTCAAGTAAAGGCCTGAGGACCAACGGACTGACCAACCAACCCATTCCCCCTTCACTAATCCCAACCATACTGTTTTAAAAGCAATCCAGAAAAAGAAAAGCCCCCTGATTTTTACCACGTTTTCAAATTTTACCACATTTTCACCCTGTTATTTACTTGTTTATTGTATTTTTTAGCTTTTATTTTTTGTCATACCTGCTTTCTGGAATCCTATTTCACCCCTCAAACCCCATTGTTGCGGTCAACTCCGCTCTGCGTCTCAAGTCAGCCGACGTACGCATTTCAGCATCCGCTATTTTTTTCCTGTGTCTATGAATATGCCTCCCTCTGTTGCCTAGCAACTTTATGCTAAGAAAAAAAAATAACTTTCTGGTAGAAAAAACATAACAGCAGTCCACTCAGTTGTTGGACAAGTGAGGTGCGCATCTTCAGGTTTAACATAACTAACTTGTATGTAATTATAGGCTATATTACAAAAAAAAAAATGCATTTTAGGGTAATGACTTAAAATATGATGACAGACATTCAAAACTTAATCCTAAAATCTCAATAGAATCTTTAATTGTAAACATGACGTTACAAAAATTCAATTTGGTCCAGTCTTTATGGTCTTCTGCTCTTCACACAGCTTGATCCATGCTGGCGTTTGTCCCCTTGGGTTTTAGGTTTTGGAAAGGGAAAAAAATTCCAGCACCCCATCCAAACATTTAGGATACCGGGTATCAGATTTGCACAATATGCACAATGCTTTGGTTCATTTCCCTCGCTCGAAAGCTTGACAGACCTCCTGTGCGTAGCTACGGTTGCTAAGCCACGAGTGGTGTGTGGCGGTTTTTGGGTGTGGCTTAGCGAAGGGTCAATTGTGAATGTTTAATGCTGTGTTAACTGCCTTATAATATCTTCTCTAGTTCAACTCTGCATTGCACACATTTTCATACGCATCCCATAACTTCATCCATATTTATGGTAATTTGTGAAAGCGGTTGTCTTGTAAATATCACCTACATGGTCTGCACCATGGCACCTTGAGACGACATGCTTCATATCTCCTCCAACCACACAGCAGAGAGATGACAGTAAAACGACGGCGACTTTGACTCGGAATTAATTGTCTTGTCAATCCAATCAGGCGCTCAGTGTGTTGTCATGTTCCTGCCAGCCTGTCCTCCATTTCTGGGGCTCGTGTTTGTAGTTTAGGTAAAGCATATTATTATCTCCGCCTTTGCAGCTCTACTCCGCCGCCTGTCACCCTGTGGTACTTTCAACTTAATGCATGTCATGGTCAACAGAAGACCTATAGTTCTGCCATTGCATCCTGTCATCGTAACTCAGATACATCTTTTGTGTGCAGTCAAGACTCGACTTAAACCCGGAGATGAGCGCCCATTCCCCCGGCAGTTGACATATGCCTTTTCTCGTCCACAAAATGCTCCTGTGGCTAATAACTAATACCGTGCCAGCCTCAAAGCCAACGATTTGGCTGAAGATTTGTGGGAAACTGAATTACAGGTGGCACCTAATTTGAGGAGGCATGTGTGGAGGACTGACTTCTCTCTTCCGTCTCAATTCTTCTGTGTAAAAATGGTAATTTATTTCACTCTGCTCTGCCCCGTGGAGCCTGTCCTCTCCTGGCCAGAGCGCTTGGACTAATTCTCAGTGTGGTGTAAATGAATGTAGTGGTGCACCTGGGCTCCACAGGTGTGGAACCGCTGAATGACAGCTCGCATCACAAACATAATCAGCAGACTTCTTCAGAAGTAATGCCCGCCCACAGACGCTGTCAGGTGGGCACTGAGGGCACTGGAAAGCTGTCATGTGGAACATTGCTGTATGCTGTGGCATGCTGGGATTTATTTTATAGGAAGTCTGTGTAACTAGGAAGGCTTTTGCATGCGTTTGTTTAGTGAGTCGTTTAAAGATGACCTGAGGTTGTTTGTTTGTTTGTTTGTTTGTTTGTTTGATGGTTGCTTAAGGACTTAGTGAATTAGTCATTTTTAAATGTCTTTTTTTTTATAGGAATTACTGTCTGAATATTGATAGGTCTTATTTATTAAGCAAGAGCAGATATGATTTCTGTGTAAATCTTTCATGAATACAGTTTGTACATACTGTAAAACTGGGCTGTTAAATCACGCAGAATATGGTGTACAGTATGCACATTACAGCATAAAAAATATGGGATTGGAATAGTATAATAGTAATATAAGGGAATGGAAAATATCTGAATAGTTTAAGTCACAAGGATGTGTTAAAAATTGGTCAGAAATACCCATATATAAATGTGTAATGCTACAAAAGATTTGTTTCAAATAAACTTTTTCTTTTTATTCATTAAATAATCCTAAAGAAAGTGTCTTTACAAGCAATTCTGCATTAAATCTTCCAGGAATCTAAGTCACGCAGTAATTATGTCGTAAATTTAACTTTGAATTAAATAGAAAACTGATGTTTTAATTGTACAAAATATAGTCATATTTACAATGGTTTTGTTTAAATAAATGTGGTCTGCATAGTTGATGTTTATAGTCTCCTCTGGATTTCTGGACCAAAAAAAAAGATAATCTTAAACATTTCGGTACATTTCACATGACATAAGTCTTGATTATGTCTCCCACAAGCATTATTAGCCAACTATGGTCGCAAATATGACCACTAATGTTTCCTGAATCCACATTTCAAATGCTCATTTGAAAACAGCATTGCATACTTCTGTGGTTGAAACTTGAATTCTCATCCTGTAATTAGAAGCAATTTCATATTGAAATAAATTTAGTTTGCACAGTGTGCATGTACAGACTTAAAATTAATGTTCCACACAATAAAACAAACAACCAAAAATTATTATGGCATCTTAGATACACTCTAGGGACATTTTAACTAAATTAAGGATTATTTGCTTTAAACCCCTTTTATGGTGCAAAATAGAACCCTTCTTTTCCCATAAAGTTTTATAAAGAACCTTGCTTTGAAAGTGGCATATAGGATGTGTTCTTTATATTCTAAATACAATAGCTATATAGGATAAGTTTAATACTATTGTCTTTAATGTTAGTATAAAGAGTATTTATTGTATTAATAATAGTATTATTAACATTTAGTTTTATCAAATATATACTAATATTTGTCATTTGTTATTTGTAGGCTAATTGTTTTGCCTGGGCTTACACCTTGCACGATTTAAAGTAATAT
>CAIGQZ010032266.1:9774761-9786017 GCA_903798205.1 Danio tinwini | reverse complement strand
ATATATATTGGATAAAAAAACACCCCAAGGCACTGCCAATTACAGTAGGTGCTTGTATATATTTTTTATTTTTGTAAATCTGAAAAAACAGCAGTACTCATACAAGTTATTAGCTAAATACATTAATAAATTACAATTGACACTTTACATTAATAAATTTGTAAATAACTGAAAAAAGAAAAACAAACCAACAATGAAGACAATGTTACAACGAAATGTTCACAATCCTCTATCATGCTTTAAACTCAAACAAAAAACCATTTCAGCATAAAAGAGTTCTCCAGGTCTTGTATTCTTGTAATTGCCCCCTAAAAGTACATTGTATGCACAAAAACAATTCTTTATAGGGATGAAAGAAAGGTTTGTAGGGTTCAGAATGAGTAAAGTTTGACATTTTTAGGGTGAATATTTTTTTTTTTCAAAGATTGAAATCATATGCAGATATGACGTTTCTGAATAGTCTCATGCAGTTTTGAGATAATATAGGCAAAACCATTCCCTGGTTTATTACTTTTAGATGTTTTATACTTGCATTTTCTTTAATGACAGCCAATATAATTTAAAAGCAATTTGTCAGGAAATCTGCAAAATGTCATTTTAAAATATTATGAGTACTGAATTTCCATCACTGTGATTTTGATTTGAGCAACTCCAATGCAGATGTTGAGCTCAAATAAATGTTTAAATGAGATGCCAGGTGGCTGTTTTAGATGGCAAATGAGATACATGATATTTCTCTCTCTTTGCTTTACAGTGATGTATTTGTCTATTTCTTATAAATTCATTTCTGATTCAGGTTCAGGTGCAGGTCAATGTATTTGAGAATGCATTCTTTCCGAGACGTGTTCCTTGCTCGTGCCTATTAATATTAATTGTCAGCCCACTGAACGGCAAGGAAATGTGTATATAATAATTCAGATCAACCCACTAGTCTGTGCAATATGACAGATTGAATATTTGATGACTATATCTGGTAACCACAGCTGTTATACTTACAAATCAGCTCAAGGAATAATTGAAAACCTTCCTCAGTTTTGCAATATGTGCTGTTTCTTCAGCTGTCGAAACTTGAAGAAGGAAAAAAACAAGACGAACAAAGAAGAGATGAACAATAAACAATGTCTTCTCAAGTGTGTCGTTAATATGGAAGATATTTTGATTAGAGTAATTAAAAAAAGAGGACGTTTTTAGTCAGTAGTGAACACTAAAATACAGTCTAACTAATTTACTGGTTCAGCACTTTGCATTTGTAACAATTTTGATAAATTGGCATGCAAACAAAAGAAACAATTACATGGATTTGAGCTGTAATTATAAACGTAAAGAGGACCCCAGCACACCATCATGCGGCTGTCAAATACAGCTGTTTCATCCGGATGAGAAATCATTTTTATCACCGTCCTAAATAGTCGAACAATTGTAAATGCTGGGTTTTTTTGTCAGTCCTAATTATTTTGAATGTCTCTATCATCAAAGATATTGCCAAATGCTGAGGGATTCCAGCCCTGAGGCATTCTGCCATCATGAGTTTTTTATTCCCCCTAAATTATTCCGCATTGAGATGAATTATCGACTTCCTTATCTGGCATTTTTCCAGCACACATCATCAACCATTAGTCCAAAAAACAAAGTTTCACTCAAGTTCACTTGCTTCACTAGATGCCAAGAATGCAGACTGTGAGGAACAAACATATATGAAAAACTCTGAGTCCATCTCAATATTGTGCGTTTTAATTGACAAAATGGGATGCAAGCCAAAGGACATCATTTGATTTGTTTTTGGATTTGTTTTACGCATTTCTGCTCTGATTTGTATAATGTGTCCAAAAATATACATGTGTTTTTCTAATGAGATGGCATGTGCATCATAAGATATTATTTGGTTACACTTGGTTTGTCCCTTAAAATAGTTGACAATTACATGACAACTAATGGTATCATTTTATTTTGATGGTCCCTGTTGCACTTTTTTTTGACTATAAGTTACAAGTATATGCCAACAAATTTTCATTAGGGTATCTGTAGACTGTCTGCTTATTAACTGCTGATACTGCTTCACAGATTTTCTCCTCACTATAAGAACCTTTGCAATTACTGTCACAAACCCAACTCTAACCCCAACCTTACAGTCTTGCAAAATAATAAAATTAGTTTGGATGTACAGTAGTTGCAATGTAACTTAAAATCAAGAAAATGTGTCAAAGGTACCATCAAAATTAAGGGTAACACTTTAATGCACTGTAGTTATACATGTCCTATGCACTTGATATAATAATTACTGTACAATGAATTAACTAACTCTAAACTTAACACATTCTAACACCCCATATACAGTAGTAAAAACATGTCATTAATAATAACCTTACACATGTTGTTACATGAATAGCTACACCGTAAGTAGCTTAAAATAAAGTGTAACCAGAAAAATTCGAAATTGCCTACTACTCAGTAGGTACTATGTGGAGAGGTAAGCATGATCGAACACCCAATGAGGGGGTAGAGCATGCTCTGAGCCCGGCGGCTAATCAGCAGGCCAATCAGAAATAATAAATAACACCTGTTTATTCTAGTGATTGGGCCCGGAGAGACACCCTTCTTAAGGAGAGAAGGAGCAGCCGGGAGGGAGAGAGGAGAGAACACCCACAAAAAAACACACCACAGAGCTACACGTGTTGTGTGTTTATTTAATATAAAAAGCATTTTTTCCTACCTGAATCACCGACCCTGTCTTCTTCCCACAACAAGAATGAACTTTACTACATACCACAATTCAATTTCAATTTACTACACGGCCGTTATAAAAGTACGTTCTATATAGTATGAATGTGAGTAGTATGAATCGAACTCGGACGTGCTACATCCACCATTTATAATAATAATAATAATAATAATAATAATAATAATAATAATAATAATAATACATTTTATAAAGGCGCCTTTCTGGCAACTCAAGGACACTGTACAATGAAACGAGAGCAATAAAACAACAAGAGAAAAAAATATAATAGTATACACAACCATAGTTTAGATACAATTAAGTATTTCTCATTTCTCATATCACGTGACCTACCTGCGTTAGATGTGTCACTTTACTCCTAATCATGAATTATCTTTAGTGGCATCATGGGATAGCGTAGCATCCATCGGATGCACACTTCAGAATTTTGCCAGAAGCAGTAAGTCATCCAGGCAGGTGCTTCTATAATGTTTTTCGATTACTATGAATTCAGATATACTACTCGGCTCGCATGCTGTTTTTAATGTACAATATAGTAGGGGAAGTACACAGTAAAAAATGCAGGGTTCCACATAATTCATTCATGTTGTCCCAACACAAATCGATTAAGTTCACTTAACACTTTTAACAACTTTATCTGGATTGAACATAAAAAAATTAAGTTGTCCCAATGAAATCTCAAGAGTTGTGTTGTTTCAGCTCATTTTAAATAAGTAGTTTGAACAAGTGAAAAAATATTTATTTTTGAGTGTATGTGATTTCAGATGCAGCCAGAGCTTAGTTTT
Organism: Danio tinwini; assembly: GCA_903798205.1. Taxonomy (NCBI): domain Eukaryota; kingdom Metazoa; phylum Chordata; class Actinopteri; order Cypriniformes; family Danionidae; genus Danio; species Danio tinwini. The sequence continues at coordinate 9,782,495 of CAIGQZ010032266.1, read as the reverse complement.
AGGCTTTTTTATGTTTTTTTCATTAAGAGATGTTGTAATTGCCATGACTAAGAATATCTGTAATGTATTTGTTGTTCTGTACAATCTTGAGATATTAGTCAAATTATCCATGATGAGCAGGTACATATACCCATATCTTTGGTGAATAAAGGTCAAGGTTGAGATTTGTAAGTACATCAGATACATTTTTATAAATATAGTCAATTTCAAAGTTAATATGCAATACTGACTATATTATTCTTCTTTTGTTTGTGCTTATGTAGTGTATTACAGTCATGCATACTCTAATCAGTGACTCTAATAATCTAAGTAATATTCTAATGTTAGTTGGCATAGTTGCAAAGCACATTATCATAATTGATAGTTCACCCTAAAACTGGACATTTACTTACAAAAGGAGTTGAACACACTAAAACTCACTTTAAAGAATGCTGTTAACCAGACAGTTGATGGTGCCCTCTGTAGAAAAAAAATCTAACAATTAAGCATATAAGTAGTACAAGTAAATGTTAAATAAATGATGAGTTTTTTTTTTTGGGGTGAAAAATGCCTTTGAGTCTGGACCTGCCAGAATTCTATAATTCACGGTCATTCTGACTGTTCATCAAATATTTGAATGTCTGTCATTATATTATATGATGTTATTACCCCAAAAATATATTTTTTCTAATATAGCCTATCATTTTATATGAATAGACCTCACTTTGTCTGGCAAGTGGGAAAGCAATTTATTTGAAATAAAAAAAAAAAAAAAGTGGCACACATATACAAAGGTACTGGAAAAAGTAGCAGATGCATACGGTCAATTTGACCGCTATGGCCATTCAAGGTAGAAATACTCTGAACTTATTTGTGTTTTATAATTTTAATAAAATAACAATGTTAGACAGAAATATTTACACATTTAAAAAAAAGTCAGGGTACTATAATTAATAATTGTAAAACTATTAACTGCATTTGGTTATATTGTTAAGAATTTTTTTAGTTATGAAAATCTTTATTTTGTCATGAAAATAACCACTTATTGTAAAAATCTTATACTCATTGCTTGTTATTAATTATACAACACTTTTGCTGAAAATATGGAAGATTAGGATAATACTTTCAGTAACAATTTATGCTATTAACTGTGTATATATGCTATAACTTAATATATTAACTGTTTGTTAGTAGTTTTATAGTATCTTATTCTGCATCCCTAATTCCACCCAAAACTTAAACCTAATTCTACCTTACTAACTATTAATAAACAGCTAATTAGTAGTTTATTAAACTAGTAGTGTTAGTTAATGGTTTGGTAATAATGAGAATTGTGACCTAAATTGAAGTGTTATCTTGTTATAATCATCTCCATTGTTAGCATAGTATAGTCATCGTTGTAGTAATTTACTTTGCCATTTATAAAAAGACATGACTCTCTGAATCTCATAACTGTACCACAGCTCTCCTGCTATTTTTGTGTCATTCATTTTTCTCAATAGTCTCTTCCATGTCAATATTCTCTTGGCCTCACCTGTCCACGCGAATCCTCCCAAAGTAATCTAAGCATCAAACACATCCACTTTCCTTCAAACTGATGTGATCGGGGCGATGCGCCGAGTATGCGGGGGACCCAGGTGACCTTGTTCCATATTCAATTTCGTCGGCCCTGGGTTCCCATGGACAGGTCCTCCGCCAGCTGCTCTCCCCATCGCACAGTTCCTTGTGCAACAGCGAGAACATCAGTCTGGGGACGACTTCGAGAGCCCTTATTGATGGTGTTGTCAAGGCGAGGGCGAGAGCAACTTAATCTCTCTCAATTAATACCCCCGCCTACGGCCACCACGTCCCAGCGCTCAGTAGCCCTTTTCCCCCACACAGGCCCCTGAGCGCCAGGCTGACACTCACCTTTCTACTCCTAATGAGTCCCTCTCCGATTTGCTGCCATTGCTCCAGGCCTAAAAATTGGCCTAAATCCCAACACATCCTTGACTCTGTGCATGTCCACCCTGTGTGAAGATAAGGAGGAATACCCTATTAATGTCTGTTGTGGACCCTTTTTAGAATGTAATGATGTAATAACTGTGTGCTACATTGGTGATGAATTAAAGTCCATGTGAAATATCCTGTTTTAGTTGAAAGCACATCAACATGCTGAAATAAAAGTCTCAGCAACTTCTTCAACCTCACGCTGACTTTAAAGGAAACTGGAATCAGTGTTTCAGTTCCACTTTATATTAAGTGGCCTTAACTACCTGTACAGTAGGCACTTTCATCAGAAAATAAGCACATTGCACTCATGTTGTATTGCACAACATGTCTTGTTCTAGGTGGGATATGGTTAGATTGGGAATAGGTTTGTTGGTTTGTATAGGCTTAATGTATTAAGGTGTAAAGGATGGGTCTACATATATGTAATAACATGCAGTGTTTTTGTAACACTTTACAATAAGGTTGTATTAGTTAATATGTTTACTAAGACAAACAAACAATGAACACTACATTTACAACAATAGTTATTGTTAACATAGTTAATGAAAATGAAGTTGTTCATTGTTAGTTCATGTTAACTCACAGTACATTAAAGGTACAGTAGGTGATTGTCTTCAGAAACATTTTTTGTTGTGCTGGTTGAAAGTCTCTTTACATTCCAATAGGATTGATTCAAGTCACAATAAAAAAGTTACAATAAGTACACCAAACTGTCTGTCAACAAATGTAGATACTGCGCATCTCTGTTCACGCAGATTTGGTGCATGCGCACACGAGACACAGTCATGGTAAAATCAAATGCTAAATCAAAACTTTTTAAAATCCTGAATCAATATTGGAGTTACTTTTGGATGCTGGAAAAAGGACGACACCATGGCTGAAGTGTTTCTTTTTGACAGCTAATGCTATGTTTTAAAAGTATTTTAGTCACGTAAAGCTGATGTAGATGTTGTCGTTACAAATGGGTTATATGTACTGAAGTGTTGTTTAGCCACTGAAATCTTCCAGCGAACGATTGATGTGATTATTTTCAATTTCATGATGGACCTTTTTTTCATCATCGATAATGTAGATTTTTATTTAGTTTAACAACAAAACATCAGTAAATAATGATATTCCGCCTAGCCTGCTTTACCGAGGTGAAGTTGGTTTTATATTCACATTGCTTCATTTTGAACAATGACAACCTGCACCCTATATTGTTTACCATGCTACTCTGAATATTTGGTCTGAAATAGCATGCAAGTATGGCTTAGTAATAAGTGTACTTCCTGCAACGCCCCAGCCAACCCCTAAGCATGACATATTGCACATTATGACAAGTTTTGCTAACTACATAACTGAAAACGTGCTAGATATAATACAATTTTTCATTCAGAATTGTAGTTTTATAAAGTACTATAAAGTTTTCTAACTGGCGAATAACATGATCTAGTGGGTTGTCTGCTGTCATCTTTAAGGTGCATGCGTTTGCGATTTCAGGAGGCTTGGCTATGCATGGCATGGGTGGGACTGTGTTTCAAAGATATTATGCTAACCAGTTAGCATGTTGGCAGATCACTTACTGCACCTTTAACACATGTAAACAAGCTAGAATTTGGATTTTAATAATACTGAACTATGATTAATAAATGCTGCACCGTACAATTATTAATCAGTGGTTCATGTTGGTAAATACATTAACTAACATTAACTAATAAAAACCTTATTGTAAAGTGTGACCATTTTTTTTAAACATATATAATACAATATAAAAGCATGCATGTGCTTAATACATGCATTGTACAAAATAAATAATTTAAATGTAAGTACATAGTAATTAAGTACACTTAATATAAAGTGGGACCAGCATTTCTAATATAACAGTGATGACAAATTTGATTTTTTTATTTTTTTTCTATTCTGACCAATTTGAGCAATCTCTGTGTGCTTATTCTCTTATGGAAAGAAAATACAACTGTTATTTGGACAAATAAGAATGCAAATCATTAATTGTAGTTTCCCTTCATGACTAAAAGTTTACTTAACGATGAGAATGTTCAAACTGTCAGAGTTTGGGATTAACAATCATATTTACTTTTGGATGTTAGTCTTGAATGTTAAATCTGTCTTCGCTCTATTACAACTAATTAGATCAGGGGTGTCCAAACTCGGACCGGGAGGGCCGGTGTCCTGGAGAGTTTTATCTGCCAGAAAGTTTCTAGTATATCTAGTAAGTGCTTGATTAGCTGCTTCAGGTGTGTTTGATTGGGGTTGGAGCTAAACTCTCCAGGACAGAGTTTGGACATCCCTGATTTAGATCCAATCTGTTTGTCTAGCGGTGCTCTTTTGTTACAATAGCTGCATTTGTTTATATGCAATAGCATTCTCAAAAAAGCAATTTACAGTATTGCAATTTTCTGCTAAGATTGATGAGATGGCACGTCAACCCTTACGTAAACCAAAAAATATATAAATATATACATATTATGGTTGGGCGATTTTGACCAAAAGTCAGTATGTTTTCTGCAGTGCCTGATGTGTTTACATTTTATGTGGTATAGGAAAGTTACAGGCAAAGAAACTATGCAAAATCAGACTCAAACATATTCAGTTTAAAATTCAGATTGACAGTAGCAAAATGTGATTAAAATTGGCTAGGCTTGTCACAATTTAGGCTCACTCTCAATATCACACAGGAATCGCAGGAGTTATCAGCAGTATAAATACAAGGGACATAATAACTCTGATAAAACACAGGGGAGGACCACAGGTGAAACTCAAGGAACTAACTAGAGGCGAGAAAACAGAACAAAGGAGCACATGATCATAACAAAAGCACATGGAATAACACACTGGGAAGTCACATGACATAACAGACACATGAACACCAGACGAGACTGTGACAAGGATATCCACATAAGTTGTATTTAAACTCCAAGGATAAAATGTCCTGTTCGCACACTTGTTTATAAGAGACATGGTTTCACTATGTTCTATAGCTGAAGTAAAGTCCATTTTCTCCTAAGGCTATTCACACAACTGGAGCTACACCTGTGAAAACTGACTGCATCTAAAACTTTATATGACATAAATTTCATATGTGCAAATCTGCAAGTTTTTGAAAGCACACATGCTGCAATAACCCAGAGCATGCTAGGTGGGTACAGTACATGTCGTGCTGAGCATCTATATCTCTGACGTGACAGACTAGTAATTTTGTTCCACTCGCACTGCAGGGCTTCAATGTGCAGTAGTTATGATTCCTGAAAAAGAACAAGTGTGAGTATGAATGTGGTTGTCAGTCCTGTAAATAACCAAATTTTGTGTGAATGTAACTAAATTAAGGACTAAAATTCCTGTTTTTGTGTGAACAAGCCCTATGATTTTTGCTTTTGAGGATCTTTATTTTTTTTTTACGTTAAGTGGCTGTAAACAATTTATTTGGGCTGAATTTAAACAAACAAATTAAGTAGAATTTTATTAAATTTAATTTGTTTGTTTAAATTTAACGCAAATAAATAGTTTGCAACAGTTTTGCAGACATCATTTTTTTCAGTGTATTTCAAGAGACAGAATTATTTCTAATACATTATCAGATGACTACATGGTAAATTGTTTACCCTTTAGTTTGGTCTTTGTTCGCTATCCAAAGGATTTATGACTATCCCATTGATTTGGCGGCAGATGTCTAACAAAGTTACTATGAAAACGGCATTATGCATAATCTTTAGAATCAGTAGAAAAGATTATTTCCAGACATTTTCTGGAGATGTATTAGATACAAGCGTAATCTTGTAGAAATGTGCATGGAACTGTATGTTCATATGGAAAAAAACTGTTGTTCTTGTCCTGGGGTGAGCGCTGAGGTAGCATTCCCAGTTATGTCTTCTGTGCACATCTGCTTTTGGGCTCTGTACCAATTTCAAATTAGGAAACACAAAGTGGGATTGATAGGACAGCTGTCAGACAGGGCCAGCCAGAAAAACTCATCACTGGCCCAGAGCCTCTGTGCTCTTTGATTGGCTCCTCAACTGGAAACATGGCTTCATCCAGCCAAACAAATGGCCCATGAGGAACAGGAGGAGAGAGTGCTGGCAGGACCGCTGCTAATGTTGAGGGAAAACATCTTGAGTTTTGTCCTGCATGCCTTTCCATCATTTAAAATCTGATGATAACTTCACTTTTTCGCTGCAGTTAGATTCTCTACCATGTTTATCACTGTCAGAAACATTTGACATCAAAATAATGGGAAAAGCTGGGGGGGGGGGGGGTGTTCACAATGCGGTTTTTGTGAAATGTGTTAGCATACTGATATCCACAAGTCTTTGAAAAAAAACATGGTAATATCTAAAATAAAAAAATATTAAAACATTTAATATTATCAATGGACAACACAGTAAAAGCAACATTTGTTTGACATGCATATTTGACATTTTAAACTTCTGTAACTCGAATATACACTCACTGGCCACTTTATTAGGTACACTTGTAAAACAAATTTCTAATCAGCCAATCACATGGCAGCAACTAAATGCATTTAGGCATGTAGACATGGTCAAGACAATCTGCCACAGTTCAAATCGAGCATCAAAATGGGGAAGAAAGGGGATTTGAGTGACTTTGAACAAGCTTTAGCGATGAAGTTTAATGTCTGCATTCTGTCTAAATCACACAGCACTAAGCACTGGCTTTATGCGCAACCCATAAATAATGTACAGTTTCCCCTGCAACACAAGTCTATTGGATGGCAGCATAATTATTACACTTCTCTAAGAAGAAAAATCCTTTGTTCTTTATTGCTGCTTCTTTTTTTAGCGAATGAAAGTTAATATGAAATCATTTTGTTTTCTGCAACAAGCTTTAGCAATATAAATAAATGTAACTAAATCATTACCTCCTGTATGATATTCCTTTTTATGTGTTATTCGTTTTCTATTTTAGTAAGGCAGGAACCACCACTTCTTTTTATTTTAATCCAACACCTTCTTTAAAAGACGTGCTGTGGTTGGTTCTTGTTCGCGGGTTGTCAGTTCATGAGAACGGGCACAGTACATGAGTTCGGAGGCCAGACACACAGACAACTGTGTTAATTAAAATGTTCATGGGAGGTTCGCCATGCCATTAAGGCTACAGTGAAATGAGCATGAATTCACTAAGTGTTATTTCTGTGCCTTTCATTTCTCTGCTGTTCCATTAGATTATTTTCTTTAAAACATACAGCATGTAAGAAAACTGGGGCTAGTTGTCACTTTTTTTATTTCAGGGAGTGTGGGTTTATTTTTGAAAGTCTGTTTCTGTGTAGGCACATACAGCCTTAAAGTCTTGGTTACAGAAAAAAAAGAGGAAACAACTATTGAACATTTCCAACATCATTGCTGGAAAAAGTTCCAGTTCACTGAACGCAACCCAGTGGTGGGTCAACGTGTGGAGAATAGTACCACAAAAGTGTAGAATAAATACACACAATAAAATATGTATAGAACAGAATATCTTTCATTGTGAAAAATCTGTCAGCGCATATCAATTTGACCTCCATTGTTCTATTGTTTTTAAGTACTCCTGCATGCTTAACGATAAAAATAATGGTTCTTTTTTCCATCCTGCACAAAAGGTTCTTCACAGAGAACAAATGTTTCTTTAGATACTAAACTGTCCCTCGCAGTAAGACCAGTATATAACAGTTTAGAACACTATAAAGACTTTTATAGAAAACCTTGTGCAATTCTGAGTGTGCTCCACACAGGTGAGTGGGCTTGACAAACCACCTGTAGACACGCTCTA
>CAIGQZ010032266.1:9717957-9753912 GCA_903798205.1 Danio tinwini | reverse complement strand
TGTGTGTGTGTGTGTGTGTGTGTGTGTGTGTGTGTGTGTGTGTGTGTCCTCAAAGTCTTTAAAAGACAGCGTTTTTGCAACTCTTCCCTTTTCCTTCCCAAAGCTTTTAATTTATATGCATGAAGAAGAAGGGAGCCCAGGAGACAAAATATCACAATGATAATCGTTTGTATTAATGTTTAATTATCAACCTAATTATTCAGAGGTTTATCGCTCCCCGCACCCCACCCCAGCGCAATCAAGTTGACTAGATTATATCCGTGACAATAATGTGCAAATTTGGTGGAATTCACTTCTCGCAGATTGCTATAATAACTTCAAGTCGGCTAATTAATTACCCGAGCTGTAGCATGATTCATTTAGCTGCCATTTTTATTTGGATTGTTCTATCAGGTGTGTCGAGCTAAAATGGATGGGTACCTCATGTGAATAAATCATGGCGTACATAACGTAGGACAAACAAACAAAAAGAGCTTGTCATCAGGAAGATGAGATGTCTTTGAGAGCTACTGATCCAGCACTTTGGCAGCCTGCGATTATTGTAAATTATACCCCTGGAATCCTCGCTGTGCAGAATTAAAATTGGTTCGGTGTCTAATTTGGACTTTGCAATCAGAATTTTGATTAAGCTTGATATTGTGTCTGCAATTAGAACTTCAATGATTCAGAATAAACAAAGGTGGCAAGAAAGTAGCGCTATACTACAAAGGGGGAAAAAAAGTGCTAATATTTCCAGAACTGCAATCAATGATATTCCCAGAGTAGATCTGCTCTCGGGCCAAAATAATATTTTTCTTAACCACTGTCTGCTCCCATCAAGCAGACTTAGTGAGTAGACGGAGCACCAGGGAAATAGGGAAATTGTTTTTAGATTACATTTGGGCGGAGTTGGTTCCACTCCTGCCTTTCCCGCTCTCTCTGAGGTGAAACCGTGGTCACTTTTCATTAGCTCTGAACTTCCTCACGCAGAACAAGTGTTAGTGAGGAAACGTGCCCTGACATTATGCCTGATCTGAAGTGTAAAAAGTAGCTTTTCCACCTACTGAGAAGTCATTTATCATTCTGTCTGGAGGCTTAGTGGAAGTGGAACACGAGGGTAAAGTTTGATGGACTTCATTATAGAAAAAAAAAATTAAGAGTAACATGTCAAGAGTTATTAATTACTTGTGGGGTGATTTGTCTTCCAATGCCTACAATCCATCTAAATTAGACTAATTTTGGCAAATCTGTTAAGTAAATCGGTTTAATTTGACTAAAGGAGCCAATGTTTGGGTATGTATATTAATTTGTTGTGTAATGTCGGTTTACATGTCCCCTCATCCATCGTTAAAATGACCCAAGGGAAGGCCATTTGCATTGACGGGAGGTTAATGTTGAAGAACTTGCTTAGCATGCTTTCTGTGATGTGTAAACAGGAAACAAGGCGAGACGGGTGAAATAATTGTTTTTGTAATCTGAACGGCAGCCACTGATGCAATTATTACACTATGGCACATTTATATGACACCACAATTTCATCAGAATGAAGCAGGATTTGAATATTACATTAGATTTCCAATGTTCCTATAAATTTCCTCTGGTTACAGATGGAATAGAGCGGTAGAGGTGGGGAAACGGGGTCTACAATCTGTCTGTTTCCAATAATATTGGTCCATCCAGACATTCATAATGCCTGATCAAATGCTATTATTGCAAAGTACTTCAACTGAATTTGAAGTTTTTGTTTGTATGTTTGTTTGCTTGTTTTAACAAAATCAGGCCAAAACCAAGTTTGGAGTTTTATTTCTGAAGAAACTGCTTGCTGCTTTTACCTTTGTTCCACCACTGGTCCATAAAGCAATAGGTAGGTGTGACATGGAAATCTTCTGTCAGAACATCACAGTCAGTATTTCAGTTTTTGTAGTGGCTGGCATAGGGAAAATGCTAATCTGTTCAATACTATATTAGTAGTATGCTAAATTAGCTTGCTAACTATTTAGTTGCAAAATGTAAGCTACTTCAGAAAAACATGAAACAAGATGCTGTACTATACTAAAAGATGTGCTTTTAAAGGGGTGGTGCATTTCGTTTGGAAGTACAAATACAGAAACAGATAAAGCTCTGTGAAAATAGCAGTGTTTGGATGGCATTTTAGCTACTGCTAACGTTAAAGGGCCATGAAACCCCCTTGTCTCAGCAGAGTGTTTTCACATCTCTAGTTTGGAAAAAAGTCAGGAAAGTGGGCGCATCCAGCTCTGTTTAGGTGGGAGTGTCGAGGGAGGGAAAAAGGGAAGGATTAGCAAATATGGGAGTTTCCATTTGGGCACACGCTGATTTTCACAGAGGTGAGGCAAACAGTGTTGCCAGATTGAGTGGTTTTAAATCCGATTGTGCAAGTAAAAAATCAGCTACATCTGGCAACACTGGAGGCAAAACAAACACACAGATGCAGGGGAGAAAGACAGTGACTGTGTTTACATGGACATTAGTAATCAAATTATTTGACAAATTATTAATTTGTCGACTTTAACTGCAGTTTGGCACTTTCGCTTTTATCCAGGAACATTTCTAGAATGTCCCCCGTGACAAACGAGAGAAGCTGCTGGAGAGTCTTAATGGAATGTTTGATACCGCACGGCGTATGGGAGAAAAAAATCCTTTGCATTTCTTGCTAACTTAGATGCACTCGGTAGGTAGCATCAGAAAACCGTGTGTGTATAGACTATCCTGTCACAAAATGCGATGAAAATTCTACACGACAGTAATAATTTGATTGTGGTGTTTACATTTGGAGAGCAGCATTTACAGCGGATCTTTCAGTCTATAATATTGTACTATAATATTGTTGTGATATTAACATACTGTAAACTTAGTAACTAAATCATTTTGACTAAGGTATGTATTAAAAAATTGAAAGAGCACTGCTGACGATAAAAACTAACTTACCATCTGAGTGAACAAACAAAGGGCACTGCTTTCACACACACTTACCAAATCTGTAGACACAGGACAATCTATACAAACTAGAGCCATGTCTTTTTTAAAAGGAGATGAGCGGCAAACCTGGATTTTATCATTTCCAGATGAGAAAAGCTCTCGGGTAAAAATGTTCCTTACAAACGCATTTCTGTCACGTGTCACGTGCACTGTAATCCACACGTGAGTCTGGCTGCGCTCTCATATCGGAAAAATGAAAGCAAAACCTTTGCATTTATTATTGTTGCAGCAATAATAATAAACGCAGCACATTAATAAACACAACACTGACAACCCATGTCTCCAAATTCTCTTTCTTTCACTTTCTCGGCAACACAACGTGGAATCTGTCGTCTGAAAACTGTAACAGGTAAACAGGCTTTAAAGCTATCATGCATATTAATGAAGTTGCACCACATACACAATAGAGCGCGCAAATTGGTTTGAACCAAGTCTTTCTCATGAATTAATGCCGCACACTCAGAGACGTCACGATGCACTCGCAGGTACAGACATCCACTCTCCATGCTGGACTACACCCAAGTATCTAATCGCCGTGACGCAGCTTCAAAAATTAATTTCAAACGAAGAAGAACGAATTTGCTCAAAATAATGCAAAAACAAACAATGTTTACTTTTTCGTAGAATATATGTGTCCTAATAGTGTTTATAGCAGCATGGGACACATATATGACTATCAACAGCTCAAAACATGTGTTTTGGTGTTTCGTGACCCTTTAAGATGCCTCTGTGACCATGCCTCTTTCAATACGTGTTTCCTGGGGTGTAAACCAAAGGGTTTATGACATCATTAACCCCGATGTATTGTTTTGTAGTCATCAAACTTCATTCGCTGTAGGCCTTGCTAAGCTAACTCTGTAACAGGCAATGTCTTTGCATTGAACTTTGAGCATCTTACATTCAAAAATGTTGTTTATGTTCAAACAGATACAAAAACTAAAGTATAAAATATTATATCGTAGTGATATAATAAAATAATTCCTACTATGGAAGTCGGTGGATGCCAGCAACCAACGTTTTGTTTTAGAATATCTTCCTCTGTGTTCAACAGAAGAAAGAAACTTAGAAAGGTTTAAAACAACATGAGTGAAAATACATGATGAGGTTTTTTTTTATTATAATTTTAGGATGAACTATACCTTTAAGAAGCTGTCTTTGGGTTGCTCCTATTACAGAGATACACATTTGAACCTAACGGGTCCATATTGGCACCTTAAACTTTTGGTTTAAGGTATCATCAGGTAAACTTTTTTACATTTTAGATACTAATATGTACACTTTATGTAATTATATTGTTAGCACCCTTTTCTGTAGCAAGTCAGCATAGGCCCATATGCAGTAATAATAATAGAATTATGGAGAATTTAAGTATTTCATTTTCACCTTCAATCTGATTCTGATATAATTCTTTCAACCAGTAAAATTCATTTGGGATCCTGGACAGATTTGATTCAAAAAGTGTTATGAATTGTTGAGTCTGTTATTGTTAGTGGTTGATCTGTGGTTAGCATTCATTTCAGAGATTTCATGTTGTTATTTTTTACACAATATAAATTATACAGGCCTTGTTGTACTTCAGATGTGTATTTATGAAACAGGTGCTTTTTTAAAGGTCCTGTGAAGGGCTTTGAAATGTGCATTTTTTATTCAATGTTTGATGTAATCTCAACTAGAGCATTTGATTGGTCAAGATTTGATAAGAAACTGAAGGTGATTCGAAAAAAAACAAAATACATTGATCCATTTAAAAGGAAATGACAAACTGCAAGCTTTACATGTTTACATCAGTTCTATATCTTCAAAACGCAAATTTTGTCACTGTTTTGTACCACACTAGCTTATAGATATCTTGAAGTCTTACATATTGATACTAACATCTAAAAAACTTTGCTTTATTTTAAGTCGCTTAAAATTAACATAAGTTAAATGTAAGTTGCTACTGAACAAGTATATGTGCAAGTGTCAAGACCTTAGAATTATATGATAGTAGCATTATTATTATAGGTGGGCATAGATAAAAAAAAATTTAATCTAGATTAATTTCACTATAATCTTGGAATCAATCTAGATTAAAATGGCTCATCTTTAAGAACGGGTTTCTCAAGCCAGATGGCGTATTAGACCAGGGGCTCATCTACTGTTTCCAAAATGCATCACAAACTGCTTGAGAAACTGATCTACTATGATAATTGGTGATGAAAAGAAATTATGTTTAATAATATGTACTTGTGTTTACTGTTTATTCAGTTAAAAATGAGTTTTAAACTGTAGGCCTACATAAGCTCGAAACAGCGATATTTAAATACTTTAATCCGACTAAAGTCATAACTGAACTAAACAGAAATGGAATTAAGACGTGGAGTGTGTATATATTAGTGGCATTATTGAAGTAATCACAGCAATCAAACTATTACCGTCATGTAGGACTTTTCGCCATATTTTCCGACAAAATCCACACACGCGGCTGTCAATAAAGGACCGAACACACACACAGACACACACACACATCGCGAAATGTGGAAGTGTTTTTCTTTCCATTTTATTAAATTTCATAACACTCTCACCAGTCCTTACTCCTTATTTTTGTCTAATACCCATGCCCCTGTAACAGTTTGTCACAGGGGCATGAATGAAATGTTTATGAGTGAAGATGAAACTGCCGAACTGCAGTTAAAATCACCCCAAATTACAGGAACCTCAAGTATGAAAATGAAGTATGAAAGCACTTCACGTAAACACCCTAATTATATTATTGTCTATTAAGGCAAATAACTAGATTACAGATGTCCATGTAAGCGTAGTCAGTAGTGTCTTCAAAGTAAGTGAAAGATCCAGAAGGGCATCCTGCTGATTTGATTCAGAAGGGCACTTTTTTTGTCAGACGGCTCACCGTTTTGACTTTTAATAACCATCATTCATTTTAAAAAGCACCCGGTCTGTTTTATGTGTATATGTTTTACTCAAACGCATAAACTCTACAGGTGCATGATAGTTAGATGCGGAGCTAACATTAATCAGATTCACTCTAGTTAACTGCATCCATGTTAGCACGTCACGTTTGATGTGGTAATTTCACAGTAGGAATACACACAGGTTCGAAGACTCGTTCTCTCCACCTACAGTGCAATTCGTCCTGGTATACATCCATGCTAAAATATCAAGGTGAAAGTCATCATAGCTTGCATAGAATAGACCCAGCTCCCAACCCAACTTTAAGAATAGATTAATAGAATAGATTAGATATTTTTTTAGCAGCACGTTAATGCCGATAACAGCCCACCACTAAATAATATATTAATAATTGTAGCAAAATTTTAGATGTTAGTTCAGGTACAGTTGCAATCAGAATTATTAAACCCCCTTTGATTTTTTTTCTTTTTAAATATTTCCCAAATGATGTTTAACAGAACAAGGAAATTTTCACAGTATGTCTGATAATATTTTTTTCTTCTGGAGAAAGTCTTATTTGTTTTATTTTGGCTAGAATAAAAGCAGTTTTTAATTTTTAAAACCCATTTTAAGGTCAAAATTATTAACCTCTTTAAGCTATTTATTTTTTCCATAGTCTACAGAACAAACCATCATTATACAATAGCTTGCCTAATTACCCTAACCTGCCTAGTTAACCTAATTAACCTAGTTAAGCCTTTAAATGTCACTTTAAGCTGTATAGAAGTGTTTTGAAAAATATCTAGTACAATATTATTTACTGTCATCATGTCAAAGATAAAATAAATCAGTTATTAGAGATGAGTTATTAAAACAATTATGTTTAGAAATGTGTTGAAAAAATCTTCTCTCCGTTAAACAGAAATTGGGGAAAAAAATAAACAGGGGGGCTAATAAATCAGGGGGTTGAATAATTCTGATTGCAACTGTACATATTGTGGTAGCATTCTGCTGCACTTTAATCATTTGTCACACTTAAATAGTAATCCTTTATCACATTTAAAAATTATACCTATAATATCTAAAAGTAGTGTATAGTGTTAAAGGGGACAAGTGTTATCCAGTGTACCTTGTTATTACACAGCAATATGTACTGTTACACTCAAATGCAGCGTGCGGAACCCATTGTTCTCTAACATACCCTTTTGTAATATAGTTGTTTTAATGCAAATAGCCCTTTGAAAAACAAATCAATACTTTATTCATAGAACAAACATGGCCACCTTTTCGACCCATGTAAAGTCAGGTCTTTGAGGTTTCAAATAAAAGCAATTTCAAGCGAGGTGTGGGAAATGCAAAGCCAGCTTTATCTAGCTCGCTCCGGCATTCTGGTTTGAGTAGAAGTCAAGGCCCTGCACTTTGTTCTCTTGGAGGACATGATATTGATCTGGGTTGGTGTCAAAGTAAACTCGACTGTAATGCTTCAAAAATGAGCGTGTGGTTTACTAAGTCAACACTTTCAGCAGTTCCGTTAGAACTTTTGGATTTATTTCAGAAAGAGCCCATACATCTGTAGAGTAAATCAATTGCACCCTGGGCAGGTTATTAAATGGCGAGAAGAAACGCTTCTGTGATTCCAGACATCATCATTATTTCTGCCAAAAAGAAACAAATATTTGTTCTGGGTTTCTAGAAGAGGCCGGCTATTGCTGCTTGGCAAGTATATGCTCCTTTTGCAACCCCAGAACCCATTTGTTTTCTTCAGGTCAGCTTCAAAATCATTTTACATCACTGTACTCTGCAGTGTGTATTACAAGATCTATAGAAACAGATTGAGAGGGAGGCTCAAACTGCTGTTTTATACCATTTGCAGTGCTTTGAAGAAATTGTTCAAACTAAAAATCAGTTTCTGTCATTATTCATACTCGTGTAGGTCTCAACCTGACTTTCACAAATGGAGATTTTTGGTTAATATGAATAAAACATTTTTCCATGTAGGCTTCCGAAAAAAAGGCGTGTTAATAGTATATACTGTGCAGGGCTGGATTAAGAACATATTGGGCACTGGGGCTATAGCAAACACATGGGCCCCATTTTTTCGCCTCACAAAAGTAGCTTTTTTCGCTATTAACATTATTATTATTAATTTGCTGATTAATATCATTATCTAATTTTCTTTTTTATTTCAAGGTATACTGCAGTTTTAAAAAGGCAAGGTTTTAAAACTGCCAAAATTTTCTGCTATACCATTCAAACGGTATATATATATTTTTTTACATTTTGTTTTAGCTTTTTTAGTATCAAGAGTATTTTCCGCAAAAGAAATATCCAAGATGCCTTTTGAATTAGTAAAGAAATCTCTGTTTTAGAAACTAATGAAGACAGCAAAAGTCAATGATTCATTTAAATTATTTAGCCTGACACGTTTACTGCTCCAAAATACTTTAAAAGTTTCTCAAAACAAAATATGTGTTTAAAGGGGGAAAAAAACTTTTGTTTTTTTTCCCAGATATTTAAAAAGGACAGTGATGATCAGTAATCACAATACTGTATAACCATGAAGTCGTGATATTTTTATCCAAGGTTATCATACTGTCAGAATCTTATACCGGCCCATGCCTAAAAGATAGGCTACTCCGCAACAATGGACCTCTTGATAGCTGTTGTGTGGGCTATTTGATTTGGTTGCACAAAGTCTCGATTATATTATTTGAGGGCAGGATTGCGCGGATGCGTCGCCAAGACAGCGGTTACTTATGAGTCTATTAACATATACAGAATGATTCCACTACGCCGGCTTCTCTTACTGCACATTAATAATGAATACTGTTTGAATCTTATTTTTTGTTCTACAATGCACTTGGTTAGCCTACCTTAACTGGACCGTTCTTGTGGTAGAGCTAAACAAAGGAACTGTCCTGAGAAATAAGGGACTTTCCTGGGGAAAAACGGGACCTGTTTCAATTTTGTGTCAGTTTTTACATAACCATCTACTTTTTTACATGTGCCCACTTTTGAGCAAACTATAGACTCCGGCATCATATGTCCACCTCTTTTTGTAAACAGATATCAAAGTGGCTAACAGCGCCTTTCATTTTTCTGCTGTGTGTTCTGATGTTACTTAAGAGGGCTTATATTGATTTGATGCCAAAACCTTGTTGTTTATTTGGCATTCACACATTAATGCCTTTTTGACCACCAAAATAATGACATTATAATATAAGAAATGCTTTATTCATGAAAGCTCCACTTACAAATGTACACTGGATTTTGTATGCTAAAATGCGTGTAAACTACCTTGATGTCAAAACAACATCAAATTGACATCTAACATTGGCATCAAAAAACACATAAAAATTGACAGTTCTGCAATCAATTTTTGACCTATTTATAAAACCCAGTGTTAGATGTCAATTTGAGGCCGTTTTGACATCAAAATGATTAGTTATTTTTGTTGTGTTTTTGGTGACACTTTGACACCAGCTGAAGTGTGTGCTGCACTGGTTTAGCTCCTCAAAAAAGTTGGTTGGCTAAAACACATGAAAAAGATTGATCATACATCACATTTCTTTTTCTTTATCATGATTAATTAGCAGAAATGTCCATCTTTATTTAAAAACCCACTTGATTTTATTCCTAAATGACAACAATTCAGCTGTCTGTTAAACCTTTTACAAATCACAATCACAGCAGACATTCAGAATTGTGTTTGATCCAGACAGTGCAGCTGTCATGAAGCAGTCTTTAGTCATTTCAGCCCAACAGTATTGTTACTTCTGTTACAAAAGGGAAATTATTACAAAAGTTACTGAAACAGAACTTACTAGTACAGACTTGTCTATGGCAGTGTTTCCCAACCCTGTTTCCAGAGGCAAACCAACAGTAATAATAATTAATAATTATTCCTTACATTTATATAACGCTTTTCTGGGCACTCAAAGCACTTTACACATTAGGGGGAATCTCCTCATCCACCACCAGTGTGCAGCATCCACCTGGATGGCACGACGGTAGCCATTTTGTCCCAGACCATACACTTACACACCAGCTGAAGAGGAGACATAGTGATAAAGCCAATTATAATATGGGGAGGGTTAGGATACCAGAAGGGATTTTTAATTACCACAGAGAGTCAGGACCTCGGTTTAACATCTCATCGGAAAGATGGTGCTCATTGAGCAGTATAGACTCCCTGTCACTATACTGGGGCATTAGGACCCACACAGACCACAGGTTGGGTGCCCCCTGCTGGCCTCACTAACACCACTTCCAGCAGCAACTTAGCTTTCCTGTGTGGTCTCCCATCCAGGTACTGACCAGGCACAGCCCTGCTTAGCTTCAGTGGGTGACCATGTGAGAGTTGCAGAGAGCTAGCTGCCGGCTACATGCATATTTTGTATGTCTCCCTTATCTGACCCATTCATTTCAGGTTTTGGAGTCTCTTCTAATGTTTTGATGAGTTGATTCAGGTGTGTTTGATTAGGGTGAGGTTAAAAATGTGTACTGTTGGTGTGCCTTCAGGAATAGGGTTGGGAAACACTAGTCTATTGTAGTGTAAGCAAACTACAACCTCAGGAAAACGATCAAAGCAGCAAAACGTCAATACAAAGACAAGATAGAGGGTCAATTTAACACCAATAACGCAAGGAGCATGTGGCAGGGACTTAATTACATCACAGACTTTAAAAGTAACAAATCCACCACTGTGAACATTGCCGCGTTTCTCCCGGACGAGCTCAACTCGTTCTATGCCCGCTTTGAAGCCCAGGACAGCGCGCACACACAGCGCGCTCCCGCGGCCGATACAAAAAACACAAGCACACTCTCTGTTTCTGTAGCGGATGTAACGAGATCTTTCCGTTGCGTGAACATCCGAAAAGCTACGGGCCCAGATGGCATCCCTGGTTGTGTACTTAAAGCATGCGCACACCAGCTAGCGGGGGTTTTCACTGACATCTTTAAGCTCTCGCTCTCTTGGTCTGTGGTTCCCACATGCTTTAAGACAGCTACTATTGTGCCAATACCGAAATCAGCTAAAACCACATGCTTGAATGACTGGTGTCCGGTTGCACTGACACCCATCTTCAGCAAGTGCTTTGAGAAGCTGATTAAAAACCACATCTGCTCTGTACTGCCCGCTAACACTGACCCTCTGCAATTTGCATACAGAAACAACCGCTCCACTGATGATGCAATTGCTTTCACCTTGCACACTGCTCTGTCTCACCTGGAAAACAAAAACACATATGTGAGAATGCTGTTTGTGGACTACAGCTCAGCATTCAACACCATAGTGCCTGCCAAGATGGTGGTGAAGCTCCAGGCTCTGGGCCTACACAGCTCTCTGTGCAACTGGATCCTGGACTTCCTGTCAAGCAGACGCCAGGTGGTCAGAATGAACAACATCACCTCATCCACACTGATCCTCAACACTGGTGCTCCACAGGGCTGTGTTCTCAGCCCACTTATGTACTCCCTGTACACACATGACTGTACATCCAAACACAGCTCCAACGTCATCGTTAAATTTGCTGATGACACAACGGTGGTGGGCCTAATCACAGATAATGATGAGACGGCCTACAGAGAGGAGGTGCACACTCTGACGCAGTGGTGTCAGGAAAACCACCTCTCACTCAACATCAGCAAAACCAAGGATCTGGTGGTGGATTTCAGGAGAGAGAAGAACGAACACACTCCCATCACCATTAACGGGACACCAGTGGAGAGAGTCAGCACTTTCAAGTTTCTTGGAGTACACATCGCTGAGGATCTGACATGGACTGCCCACACAGACGCAGTGTTGAGAAAGGCACAACAACGCCTCTTCTTCCTCAGGCGTCTCAGGAGGTTTGGAATGAGCCCCCACATCCTCCGCTCGTTCTACACCTGCACTGTGGAGAGCATCCTCACTGGCTGCATCACCACCTGGTATGGAAACAGCACCAGCAGCAATCGCAAAGGTCTACATAGGATTGTGCGAACTGCTGGACGTGTAGTAGGAGGTGAGCTTCCCTCCCTCCAAGACATCTACACCAGGAGGTGCATGAGGAAAGCCAAGAGAATCATCAGCGACTCCAGCCACCCAAGCCATAGACTTTTCTCTCTGCTACCCTCAGGCAGACGGTTCCGCAGCATTCGGTCACGCACCAGCCGACTGAAGGAAAGTTTCTTCCCTCAGACTATCAGGCTGATGAACACTTAACACACTCCACACAAACTCTCCCAGACCCCACACTGCACACCATAAAGATGTAGCATGCACTGCACTTTAACCAATCCATACTTAAACAATACTGCCTACAACTATGTGTACACCTATCCATCGTACGCATCACTGTCAACATTGCCAAATTTACACTGTCTTGTTTTTTTGTGAGTATGTTGTTGTATTTTGCACTGTCACTGTATTTGCACTGTCTGTATTTTGCACTGTCGTTGTATTTGCACTATCTGTATTTTGCACTGTCTGGAGCCAGCACCTAAGCTTTTCACTCATCATAGCACACGTGCTGCTGATGATGTGACAATAAAAGTGATTTGATTTGATTTGATTAAAGCAGTTATGCCAATAGTTGCCATCATAATATAATCAACACCCTTAAAATCCTTTCTTCAAGTATCTGTTTAAAATGTGTTTGTCATTTAATCATTCATTTAAAAACGCTGATTTATCCAGTAATAAAGTGCTGAATAATTTTTGTATATAATTATATAATAATATTTAAATTATATTAAAAAGATTTAGAATCTTTTAAATGAATAAATGTTAGAGTGCACATTAATGATGTTAAACCTTCAAAAAATGCTTTTAATACCAATCTCAAGTAGTAATTCTAGTGAATAGACAGTTTTTTTAGTTATTTTTCACAGACTTCATCAGCGCATCATCTTGAAGCAATCATCAGTATAGTTTTTAGATGAGAGAATCGCTGAAACTTGTGATTTTGCCACCAAACTTTCCTTTTTGATAGTGACATGTTTTAAAGATCACAAAAAAACAACAACAACACAGCACAGAGAAGCATTAGCTTGTAAGTGACAAGTAAACAACAATCATACAAAACATTAGTGTTTTTTTTTTTTTTTGCGGTTAATTGGAACCTTAATTTCTCGTCTCTGATGTCCTCATTAAAACTCTCTGAACTGATTTCAAACATAACATAATCAACAATTCAGATGGAACGAAACGCACCGCCGTGGCCTGCCA
This sequence comes from Danio tinwini, assembly GCA_903798205.1. Taxonomy (NCBI): domain Eukaryota; kingdom Metazoa; phylum Chordata; class Actinopteri; order Cypriniformes; family Danionidae; genus Danio; species Danio tinwini. The sequence goes on along the minus strand of CAIGQZ010032266.1, from coordinate 9,740,837 downwards.
CTGCCTGCCAAAGGGATTGGATTCAAGATGGTGAAATATTAACGAGGGCTTGTGTTTGACACATTCACTCCCTGGCTGTCATGCTGCCCTGCTGCCAAATGCTCAGTGTACATGACTGTGTTCATCATCTTTGTTTGTGTGTGTGCGTGTCGCTGTATGTGTGTGTTATCTATAGTCTGGACAGACTCAGGGCATCGCAGCAGGCAACACTGTGTTCCTGGTAAGCGGACTTGTGAATATAACACAAAGCCTTGAATCATGGAAGATAACAGGCCAGTTCACAAACGCACGCATGCACGGCCTTGGCTTATTTGTGAGCACAGAGCAAAAAGCAGCCGGATGAGGGAATGCATCAGGACGCAACTCCACACGACACACACTTTCTACCAGTTTTCATTTACTCCATAGGCAACAGAGCATGTCGTGCAGTTAGTGCAATGCTAACATCTACTTCAGAGACGTCTCTAGGCAGAGGACACAGTTGTACCTTGGAAAAATCCAGGTGAGAAATAATCAGTGCAAAAATTTCGATATTAACTATGTTAAATCAAATAGTTTGCACAATGTGTTTTTCTGCAGGAACACTGGGCAAAAGTGACGCCTAGTTACCCAGCAAGGCAGAGAGTCTTTTGTTTTCTTTTGAGCTCATTATGTTCACATTGAGATCTAAATCACAGTGTGAATGTGAGGGTAATACGCAATGCAGACTAGGGGTGTAAAAAGTACTCAATTAAAAGTATCTGCCAAAACAAAACAAAAAATGGTAGTCTAATGAACAAAGTAGATTAAAATTATATCTGAATTCTTGATTTTGAATCATTTTGAAGATGAAAGGAGGAAGTTCTCTGATGAAAGGTATAACAAACTGAAATGTGTGCTCATTTCGTGTGGGCACATACTGTAATTGGTTCTTCCACATCAAGCACTTGCAGTTCAATGCCCATTGACCATATTTGATGCACAAACATTTTAACTACTAAATATGTATTATGTTGAAATAAATAAACTGTAAGAATTTCAGTAAAAAGTAGTGTTTTATTTGCTTTGTTTTTCAGAAATGTACTATCAATCAGTTTAAAGGGATCATAAACTGCCTCAGATTATCAAGATTTTTCCAAATATCCAAAAACCACAAGAACAGTGTATATTTTTCTGACTTAAGTACTTACAAAATGTCAAATATTTCAAAGTTTTTTATCCAGAGAAATAAGCAATTTTACAATTGACACCATGCTAATGATGTCAAATCCTCGATTTACAGATTTTATTTATATAAAATGTAGAAACATCAAACATGTTTTAGTATGCTGTGCATTTTTTAGACTGCACAGAGCAGCATTATAACAAAGCCTTTCAGGGGTGTCCAAACTCAGTCCTGAAGGGCCGGTGTCCTGCTGAGTTTAGTTTCAACTTGCTTGCCAGAAAGTTATATCTAGTAATAGCTTGATTAGCTGCATCAAGTGTGTTTGATTATGGTTGGAGCTAAACTCTTTAGAGCACTGGCCCTCCAGGACTGAGTTTGGACACCCCAATTGTAATAAGTATGATAAAACAGCACTGCTTTTTAGTGACAATAAACGGGTCAATAAATTTAGGAGCCAACTTATTACAGACGGTGCGAAGGTGAATGTTCTTTGAAGAAAGCCACACTTTTTGACCGACAACGTAAACGGGAGGCTTAGACCGGTGGCGATCGGCTTTAACCTTGGTGCGCGCACCCACCTGGAGAAGGGTCTGTCTGGCCCTTCTCCAAGTGTGGTGGCACCTCTGAACAAAGGCGTGAACGGAGGGAACCGCAACTTCAAATTCCAGACTGGGAAAATTAGGTGGCTGGTACCCTAAACTACACTGAAACGGGGAGAGGCCCGTGGCTGACACTGGTAAGGAGTTATGCGCGTACTCAACCCATGGGAGTTGCTGACTCCAGGAGGATGGATTCTGAGAAACCAAACATCGCAATGTGCGTTCAAGATCCTGATTGGCCCTCTCGGTCTGGCCGTTACTCTGAAGATAAAAACTAGACGAAAGACTAACAGTGGCCCCCAATAAACGACAAAACTCTCTTCAAAATTTAGAGATAAACTGAGGTCCCCTGTCAGAAACCACGTCTGTCGGGAGGCCATGAATGCGAAAGACGTGATTAATGACCGTAACCGCTGTCTCTCTGGCTGACGGTAATTTGGGCAGAGGGATGAAATGAGCAGCCTTCGAGAACCGGTCCACCACAGTTAAAACCACTGTGTTGCCGTTCGAGGATGGAAGGCCTGATACGAAATCTAGCGAAATGTGGGACCAGGGTCTCAAAGGCACTGACAGCGGCTTTAGAAACCCAGCAGGAGGGCGATTGGAAGTCTTAGAAACTGCACAGACAGAGCAAGCCAAAACAAAATCATGCACATCACGAGCCATAACTTGCCACCAGAATCGTTGTCTGATAACAAATAATGTGCGACTCACCCCTGAATGACAGGCTACTTTGAAGGAATGTCCCCACCGGATAACGTCAGACCGAATCTCCTCTGGCACAAATAACCGGCCCGGTGGGCATCCGATCGGGGGCGTTACCCCATCAGAGGCTGTGCGAACCCTCGACTCGATCTCCCATGTAATGCTGGAAACAAAAATCTTATGTGGTACAATGGGTTCGAGTGACGATGCGCGCTCCGAAAAATCAAAAAGACGGGATAATGCGTAGGGCTTGGTGTTCTTAGACCCAGGACGATAGGAGATGGGGAAATTGAACCGTCCGAAAAAGAATGCCCACCGAGCCTGCCTAGAGTTTAATCTTTTGGCGGATTTGATGAATTCAAGATTCTTGTAATCGGTCCAAACGATAAAAGGAACCCCCGAACCCTCTAACCAATGACGCCACTCCTCCAAAGCAAGCTTGACTGCCAGCAATTCTCGATTACCAATGTCATAATTTCTTTCTGCGGTTGATAAACGATAAGAGAAAAACGCGCACGGGTGGATCTTACCGTCCGAGGAGGAGCGCTGGGACAGGATGGCCCCGACCCCCACCTCTAACGCGTCAACCTCCACCACAAACTGCCGGGAGGGATCAGGGGCTATCAGAATCGGGGCTGAAACGAAGCAGCCTTTTAATTTGGAAAACGCAGCCCCGGCTGCGCTAGACCACCTGAATGGCGTCTTGGAGGAAGTCAAGGCGGTCAGAGGCCCGGCGAGCTGGCCGAAATTGCGAATAAACCGCCGGTAAAAATTAGCAAAACCCAGAAACCTCTGCAGGGCCTTACAGGAATCTGGGGTTGGCCAATCCACCATGGCCTGAACCTTCTCTGGATCCATGCGCATCTCCTCGACCGACACGATATGCCCTAAAAACGGGACAGACTGTGCATGAAAAACGCATTTCTCCGCCTTGACGTAAAGCCCATTCTCTAGCAACCTCTGAAGCACTCGCCTGACGTGCTGAACGTGTTCCTGGAAAGAATGGGAAAATATCAGTATGTCGTCCAGGTAGACATAAATAAACTGATCTATCATATCTCTCAGCACGTCATTTACGAATGCCTGGAAAACGGCCAAAGCGTTGGAAAGGCCGAAGGGAAGAACGCAATACTCAAAGTGTCCTCTGGGGGTGTTAAAGGCCGTTTCCCACTCATGTTCCACTCTTATGCGAACCAAATGATAAGCATTGCGGAGATCTAGTTTTGTGAAAAATTTCGTCCCCTGCAGACGCTCGAAGGCTGAAGACATCAACGGTAAAGGATAAGTGTTCTTCACCGTGATGTTATTCAGCCCTCGATAGTCAATACAGGGACGAAGGGAACCATCCTTCTTTTTCACAAAAAAAAAAATCCCGCACCCGCCGGTGAAGAAGAGGGGCGAATGATCTTGGCTGCTAGAGAATCAGAAATATATTTCTCCATGGCCTCCCTCTCTGGAACAGACAGAGAATATAACTTGCTCTTAGGCGGAGACGTACCTGGTAATAACTCTATAGCACAGTCATAGGGACGATGCGGAGGGAGAGAAGCAGCCCGGGACTTACTGAACACTCTCTTCAGGTCAAGATACTCATGTGGCATGTTTGAAAGATCCATCTGTTCCTCCTGTAACACAGAATAAGACACAACAGAACAAGCAGACAGTAGACAAGACTGATGACAACTCTCACTCCATGAAAACACTGAATTATGTCCCCAATTAATATGCGGTTTGTGTAGCACCAACCAGAGATGGCCGAGGACCACCGGAGTGGCGATGGTTTTGGTTAAAAAAACAAAATACTCTCTGTGTGGTTACGCGGAGGTCCAGCTACTGCGCCTAGACTGCAGCTCTGCACAAGACGTTTGGCCATAGGAGAAATGGTCGTGCCCAACTGAGCCTGGTTTCTCTCGAGGTTTTTTAAATTCTTCACTTTCGCCAATTGGTGAAGTTTTTTCCTCGCCCCTGTCGCCACTGGCTTGCATGGTTCGGGATCTGTAGAGCTGCGCATCGATGGAAGTGCTCCTCAGTGTTTGGACTCTCAGTAGTGATTATTAAACCACACTGAACTGAGCTAAACTAAACTAAACTGAACTTAAACACTGAAAACTGAACTGACACTTTTCAATTCACTATAAACTTCCATGTGAAGCTGCTTTGACACAATCTACATTGTATAAGCGCTATACAAATAAAGATTAATTGAATTGAATTCAGCTGCTAATGTGTGAAATTCGATGGAGAAATCTGCAACACTCATCTTATCCTGCCTGAGTTCGGCGAGCTTGCGGGCCACCTCTCTTCCAGAAGCCGCTCGGTCAAACACAGTCTTTAACTCTTCAGAAAAGGCTTGAAATGAGGAGCAACAGGGGATTTTATGCTCCCAAACGGTGGTGCCTCAAAGTGCCGCTTTACCGGCTAGCAGGTTAATGATAAAAGCCACCTTACTCTCTTCAGTGGGGAAAAATGAGGGTTGCAGGGAAATATAAAGCGAGCATTTCGCTAAAAACGCTCGACACTGGTGTGGTTCGCCAGCATAAGAGGCTGGTGGGGGGATGCGGGGCTCTGTAATACGCGGACTCTCCCCTGGTACCGGACTTCTGATAGGGATGGTGGGAGGATCTTGGACGACGGCATCTGAATTATGCTCAGCCTTAAAACTCCGAACCTGAGTAGTGAGTTCTGAAACTTGTGTGACAAGTGCCTGAATGGCTTGGCTGGTGACCAACATCTGCTTATCTTGTTGATCAAGACGGGCTGAACTGTGAGCGAGGAAGTCATGGATTTCAGAAACACTTGCTGGGTCTATGGTGATCTGTTCGTTCTGTTACAGTGAATCGAGAAGACCCAATTGCAAGTGTAACAGTTTATTGGCTGGAATAATTCAGAGTTCAACAGAGGACTTGAGTTTGTTGCGTTGATTCGAAGAATCTCTCATGGGAAACGAGCAGAACATAAAGCAGCATCGAGCAGAGAGTCCAGCAAATCATAAATTAACTGCGAACTCACCACCAGTCCATTCAATATCGAGAGCCTGACAGAACACAGACAGAGGCATGAGTAACTAACGAACAGATAATGACAAACAAGAAAGCTCAACAGATATAAGTGCTCAAATGCGCTGCACCTGTGAAGCGCTGATTATCAGCTGAGCGGTGCCGAACACAGCGGCGCACGTGAGTGCTCAGCTGATGTAAACAAACAGACAGCCACGCGGTGAAGACACACTGACACACCCACACACACACACACACACCCACACGCACCTGCACACACACACATAGACAGGCAAGAGAGACAGATAGATCCTCAACCGTGACATTTGGACTCTCAGTAGTGATTATTAACCCTCACTGACCTGAGCTAAACTGAACTGAACTTAACACAGAAAACTGAACTGACACTGTTTCAATTCACTATAAACTTCCATGTGAAGCTGCTTTGACACATTCTACATTGTATAAGCGCTATACAAATAAAGATGAATTGAATTGAATTGAAAATGTTTATCTTTACGCGCACTAACCCAGAGACTGTTTAGATGCATGTCACTGATGAGAAGATGACGGATGTTTACTGTATGATGACCGAAATGGCCTTAAACACCCAGCAGGCACAGGACGTCAACATGACATCTGATTGACGTTGAACCCTAACGTCATGGGGATGCTGCATTTTGTTTGGAAATAAAAATCAGGTTGACGTCAGAACTCAACGTCAGGCCAATGTCAATGTCCAATGTCCAACTTAAAACCAACCAAATATTAACGTCTAATGATGTTACAGCTTGACATTGTGTGAACGTTACCCCTATGACATCTATCAGACGTTGGATTTTGGTTGCCGTACCTGACGAATAAATGTCAGTATTTGACGTCATATATAAAGTTGGTTTAGGATGTTGGCTCGATGCTGGATTTTGGTCACTTTCTAACAACCTAATATCAACCAAATATCAACGTCATTTGACGTCTTTATTGGACATCAAATAACGTTGTCCTTAGCTGCTGGCTTGACAATTATTTTTGGTTACCTGACATTACAACCTAAATCTAACCTAATTATTATGTCTCATGATGTTGTGTGGGCAATAACTAAATGCACTACAGAATGTTACGTTTACACACAGATGCACAAATTAAATGTAAATGCATCAGCTTTTTACAGCGTAATACTCACTACTCATGAGTACTTTTGAAAGCTCTACTTTTTACTCATACTTTGAGTAATATTTACAGCAGATACTTTTACTCACACTACATTTTTAGGCAAGTAATGGTACTTTTACTTGAGTATGATTTTTCAGTACTCTTTCAACCACTGCATTTAATACAATAAAACAGCATAATAACACCAACATAACACATGCATAGAGTATAAAGTAGCTAGACTTGAATAAACTATTTAGTGTCCGTCCTTATCTAATGTGAACTATGAATAAATAGGTAATATAAATGTACAATTTTGATAATAACATTTAAAATGTCAAATTAAAAATATCAAAATTAAAATACAGTTTTTTTTATTACTTAAAGCAGATCACACTGTTCCGATCTTAGGATTTTCTGTATATCTCCATGGCTGTGCCAGCAGGGCATGGGAAAGGTTGTGTGAGGTCGCTCATCCAAAGTTGCATGGGTTTCAGGGGCCAGATCTGATAACTACAGCAACAGAATTAATATAATTAAAAGATATCACTGGTAAAAATGTAGAGATGATATTTAGAGGTAGAAAAACATAGAGCTGCTTTGAGCATGTAACAGTCAGATCTTAAGATAATCTTCAAAGAGAAGCATTGCATGCTGCTTTGCTAAATCAATAGTAAAGCAGTAGATCTGCTCTTGCATTTGTCTTTTACCAAAGAATGGAAAATTACAGTAATGCTCATCTACCGAGATCGTATTACTTCTAAAGTCCAGCTCACAGTGTGTGATTGCATCCATGATTTGGTCATTTCAAACAATTTTTGAACATTCTAAAAGATTGCTATTATTCTAGGCTTACTATTCTATTGGTTTGATGTCCATTAGAATCAAATTTCCACTCCAATAAAGTTCTGGCAGTGTCAGAAGATTTAAGAGGCTCTCCTGCAGTGACTTCTGTTACTAAAACTGTCAAACCAAGAACCAGTGGGAGTGCTGAACCTTATGATGCAATCAGCTTGACAATGGCAAACCACTGCAGGGGAATATGTTGTTGCTTATATTATCAAGACTTGTTATAAGATAAATAACACTACAAATTGTTTTTTCTGTGAGGTTTCATTTCAGTTTACGGAACGTAACACAGATGATGACGTCAAACTTGAGATGATTATTTTTGTGTGGCACGTCTTGATTGGCATATAATGTCTGACATTATAACTGAGATACACTGTAAAAAAATGCTGGGTTCCACAAAATGTCTTCATGTTGACCCAACACAATTTGATTAAGTTAATGGTTTTTACAAATTTAAGTGGATTGAACATAAAACAATTAAGTTGTCCCCCCAAAACACTTAAAAACTGTGTTTTTTCAACTCATTTTAAATAAGTAGTTTGAGCAAGCAGCAAAAGCCATTTTTTTGAGTGTATAAGCAATTATATAGGATTATTATAAATCATAGAGTGTAAGTCTGGCTTTACTTATTCTGTAACACTTTACAATAACAGAACATAAATGAATAATGATGTGTTAATATGTAAACTAAACATCAGTTTATTATGAGCTAATGATGAGTTAATGCATGTGCTTACCATGAACTAACTTTAAGTACAACATGAGTTCATGTGTGAATAACGGCTACCTTAATTACTTGTTAGTACATGTTGTTAACTAATGTATTAATTAACATTTAAGTGTAAGCTAAATGTAACCAACATGAACTCATGAGCTGTTAATGTATAATTATGCCATGACTTTACTTGAAGGGACACACCACCATTGACTCATCCTTAACTACTTATCAACTCCACTGTTCATGTTGATGTTGACAGAACACCTTTCTTTTGTTATTCAGTGTAAACGCACTTGACAGACATGCATAAGAAGTTCATGAGTAGATAAGAAAGAGTTAATGATGATGTGCTCCTCCAAGTAAAGTCATGACATAATTATGCATTAACATATCATGTGTTCTAAATGATAAGCTCATGTGGTAATTAACATAATAATTAACAAACAATCATGTTCGGTAATCGGTATTCACATATAAACTCATATGACTCATAGTTAGTTAGTTCATGATTAGCGCATGCCTAACTCATCATTAAATCATAATAAAAATAATTAATAAGTTTAAATATTAATACATCATTATTCATGTACACTGTAACACCCAACAGTCAACTTGATCAAATGAAATGAGTGTGGTTAACTCAAAATTGACAACTCATTTGAAAAGAGTTTTGAACTCAGTGTTGAAGGTAATGAGTTAACTAAAAACCTCATTACTTCAACTTGAATGGAGTAAGTTCACAGTACTCATATAAATTTGTTTTTTTTAACTCAAATGGTCTGTAGCAATTAATTTCCTCAAACGGTTTGAGTTGCCTTAACTTATTGGGTTTTACAGTACTCAGTTGGTTTGAGTTCACTTCATTTATCGAGTTTTACTGTGTTTAAATAATTGCTTTGTTTACTCAAATGGATTTAGTTGATAATACTCATTAGGATTAGTTTTTGAATTTAAATGGTTTGTTGCAATCGGTTTTCTCAAATGGTTTGAGTTACCTTAACTTTTTGGGTTTTACAGTGTACTGTTATTGTAAAGTGTTATCACTTATTCTTTACATGTGAGATTTTTCCTGATAGCTATAGTAGCTAAAATAACATTATCCTATCAGTCTCCCAATGATTTTTTAAGATAAATGCATTTTATGCTCAAACATGTTAACATCATGTCCTGCTTGTAAATTTACATTTCAGAAGTTCAGCACACACCCACCAATCTACTTAGTATATCAGCTATTTAAAGGGCACAATCGTCTACTGTTTGCTAAACAGGGCCAGATCAGAGGCATCCCATTGCATAGCAAGTGGTTTTGAGTGACACTCTCCAACGCACACATGTTCGGTGAGACGGTTGATGTCACACGTTCAATGAATCCGCAGTAAATGCCAACATTAACCCCAAGCCCTGATATTAATTTGCCTGCTAAAAGAAAAAGTGCAATTATTTGTGCAGGCACTTTTCTCTCAAGCTCCGCAGCCCAGTTCAACCTTTCAATATCAACAAATCAACTGCATGCAATTCATTATGCTTATAAAAGGTTATGGCAGCCTGATAAATGGGAGCCCCTGACTCATGTATCAAGTCCCCGAGATAAAGCAAAATTATGTCATGAATTATTAACTGCAATTCAATAGGTTGAGCTTCTAATCTCACAGTCCGTCAGGGCGGCTTAAGGGAGAATTCTCAACAAGATGAGGGCGGCACAAGCAGAAAAGCACGGAGAAGCAAATTCAATGCCATGTTTTGGCATAAGCATCTGACAACCCCAATAGCAGGCACCCTGAAACAGGACATGCATGAACCGAGCGACTGCATTTGGGTATTTTTGGCTAAGGAAAAGCAGATGTATTACCGAAGGCACAGGAGAAACGGATTTCCTATCAGTATGACAAGAAAATCTCACACAGCAAGCAGAAATGCTTTGCTGCCACTGCAAACCTGTTCAGGCAAATTTGTGTACTTATTCTTCCGGTGACACAGGGTAATACTCGAGTCTTGTGTTCGGTCAGATGTATAAAAAATATGATACAGAAAAAAAAACTAGTCACAGTGTTTACTGGCAAGCGCTCTCATGCAGCATTCACTGAGCTCGTATCCCTTGTCAGATCCATAAAACAGAGAGAAAGAGACAAACACTCTACCGACGCTCTCTTTTGTCCCCTGCAGAGCTATTGCTGTGTGATTGAGGTTGAACTGGAAAAAAAAAAAAAAATGTCAGTGCTTCTAAAAATACAAAGTCCAAAAGTAGAGCTATAGGCGTATTTTTTTCTCCTCCAAATATTAGAAGTGCATTACAGATTCATTATTCATGAGGGTTGAGATGGATGGGGGGGCAGGGACATATGGTGTACGCTGCGTGTGGTGAAATATTAAAAAGCCATGTCAGCGCTGAGGCCACAGTCCCACCAGGTGGGCAGATCTGCTGGACGAAGACAGCTCTCTCCTGACAACAGGCCTCGGTGGACGCACGTTCCACAGTTCCTCACCCTGAGACAAAGGCGGAGGGGACAGGCAGGTAGAGAGACACTTCTGAAAACATCCCCGTAGAGGTCAGACGCCACGGTCAATGGTGCGACATCTGTGGTCTTGCTGGAGATTGGAGAGGACGGAGGGAGGGAGAAAGAGAGAGAGAGTTAGGGGCCAAACAAATTAGAATAAAATGAACAGGTCAGTAGCTTGATTATTCGAGCGACCGAAGGTGCATCATAATCACCCTGCTGCGTTGCTTTAGACTCCTAACAGAACTGATTGGGAGGCATAATGGGGTCCGTTTGGGAGATTACAGAGTGATAGAAGAGAGATGATGGCAAGGTGTGCTCTACACTGCGATAAATACCTAAATACTATACTATTCTATGATTGTTAATACTACATTTTCCTGAAAATAAGTCCAACTTGAATTAGAAATACTTATCTTATTCAACAACAATCCAAATGTATGTGTACCTTTCACATTTAGCCTTTTTTGGCATTAATTACATTGTATAAGTCGCTTTGAGATAAATATTAATTGGCCACTTTATAAGGTACACCCGTTCAACTTGTGTTACAGACACCCCACCTCTTTCGGAAGTTCTGTAAATCTCCTGCATATTACTGTTTGTCAATACTATATTATCCTGAAAATAAGTCCCACCTGAGTTGCAAATACTTCTCTCATTTAACAACAATCCAAATGTATGTGTACCTTGCACATTTAGCCTTTTTTGGCATTAATTGCATTAAATAAGTTGCTTTGAGATAAATAATAATTGGCCACTTTATTAGGTATACCCATTCAACTGCGTTACAGACATCTTACCTCTTCTGGAAGTTCTGTAAATCTCCTGCATATTACTGTTTTTCAATACTAAATTTTCCTAAAAATAAGTCTCACCCGAGTTGCACATACTTCTCTTATGCAACAACAATCCAAATGTATGTGTATCTTGCACATTTAGCCTTTTTTGGCATTGATGGCATTATATAAGTCCCTTTGAGATAAACATTAATTGGCCACTTTATTAGCTACACCCGTTCAAGTGCGTTATAGACATCCCACCTCTTCCGGAAGTTCTGTAAATCTCCTGCATATTACTGTTTGTCAATACTAAATTTTCCTAAAAATAAGTCTGACCCGAGTTGTAAATACTTCTCCTTTGCAACAACTATGCAAATGTATGTGTATCTTGCACATTTAGCCTTTTTTGGCATTGACTGCATTGTATAAATAGCTTTGAGATAAACATAAATTGGCCACTTTATTAGGTACACCCGCTCAACTAGTGGCTCCCTGATAACCGCAAATTAGATTCAATATCACTGAAATCATTGAGGTAGGATTGGGTTAGTGAGAGAGAGTATGTCACAGTAAGCCTTAAATTATACGTATAACGCAGTAAAATAGTGCAAAATCATCATGGGACCTCCCTGAAAATGAGTTTTGGCAGGGTGTGATGGCTGGCGTTAATGCAAATATCTAATCATCCTATAATATGTCAGCAGCTCAGTGTGTTTAAGCTCAAATGGAAGTATTAAAGGTATATTTAATTTAATTAGGTATAATTAATTTAAAAAATTCTAATTATTTGTACACATTTACTTGCAATGGTGTCTGGCTGCAGTCTTGTACATGCACGCTCACAAATGCACTCTCAGGCATGTGCACTCAATAGGGCTAGAGACATCACTGTGAGGGTTATATATAGGGTTACATGTAAAGGTTAAAAACATGCCTGTCTGAGTGTGCATGTGCACTCTCAGTCACTTAACATCTCTTAGTGTCAAACGTCTCTCTGTTTAATTATGGATAACAGATTTTGCAAAAAAAAAAATCTCTTTTGATGAGAGTTGATGAGATAGAAGCAGTCTGAGTACAAGAATCAAAAGATGGCAAACATTTAAGGCTGATCTCAGTGCAAAAAAAGGGTCCAAACAGATACTAGCAAGGTGTAGGTAATGAAGTTTATGATAGGAGAAAAGTTTTGGTTTTGCGTCCAAAAGAATGAGGGAAATGTATAAATAAAAAAAAAACATTATTTCCATCTTTGTACTTTAAAATTTCACATTTAATTAAAATGTTATAGTTTAAAAAAACACTGAAAGATAATACTTTTCCAACACATAGATTATGAAAGACAAATTACATATTTAAATGTGGCTTTGTTTGTAAGCCGCGTTTTATAAGGAATGAAAATGAGCAGGTTTGTAAATGACCATAATGAGTCTAATAAAACCCAGCTCATTTATTGCTAATGAGATATTTACGCAGATTCATGATGATGGATGCCTGTCCATCATATTCTCATCAAGACCATGCCCTAACCTGAGCGGAGCACACTATAGGGTAGGCTGAGAGACAAAGCATGCTGAGTAATTAAATGAGAGGAGCCACAGTGTCCAGGACACAAAGGTCTGTTTTCATTTTAAATATATTTAATTCAAATTTAGTTTTTGTCATTTTTATTGGTTACAATTCTCATATGATTAAGGTAGCATTTATATGATCAAAAATGCATATTGTGAAAAAACTGTATACTGTGATTTTAAGTTAATATATTTTTAAATGTTTTTTTTCTTCTTCAGTGATGAATTTTCAATACTCATCAGTGGCACATGATTTATTTCAGACATAGTTTATTTTCGTTATGCAAATGCAAACACAATATCAACTACAAACTACTGTTAGCTAAAGCTGGATATTGTTCCTTGGCTTTTTATTGCAAGCAACACACAGCTGCCTTTTTTTTTTACTTGATGCACTAAAAAAATACCAAAAAACATCATCAAAACAGACCATATTCCTTTAGTGGTTAAATCAGAATATTATAAAGCAACAAGAATATCTTTGTTCGCTCATAAGGTGAGTAAATAATAACAGAATATTACATTTTTGGGTGAACTAACCAATTCAGAAACTTTTTTTTTTCATTTTTCCCAGATAACTAATGAGAAAGTCAAATAATTCCTATAAAACTAAACAATTAGTGAAGGCTGGTTTATACTTCTGTGTCAAACGATCACCGTGACCACGGCGCATGCCTTGCATGTAGTTGTGCATTTATACTTCTGCGTGCAGTTTGTGTCGCTCTGCAATAACACTTCCGAAACGCTAGCTGGCAGTAGGTTATGTTATGTTCCTCTGTATCTAGTTTCTTTGCGGGTGTTTTGTTTTTTCTGAACGCTGCCTTTATGTACAACTAGCTAAAATGTGTTCATTCAGAGGCGGGAACCGGCAGACATGCAACAGCTTTAATCATAAGGTAAACACAAAACAAAAATTTCCTTCTGGAGCTTCGTTCACGGGACTGGACACTTGTAAACACTCGCTCCATCGAGCTTGCGTCTCTCAGCACTGCCCACACTCAGCACAGCTACCAAGCCGACCAATAACAGAGCTTGCGCTACATGTTACATTGTTTAATGCAGAAGTATAAATCTGCCTTAATGCAAGACAGCCCAGCAGGGACAGGACGTTAACATGATGTCAGATTGACCTTGTACCCCAGCGTCGTGGGATGTTGCTTTTTGTTTGGAAATGAAAATCGGGTTGATGTCAAAATTCAATTTCAGGCCGATTTTATTCAGTTTCCAACAAAACCTAAAATCAGCAAAATATCAAATTCATTTCACGTCATTATTGGACATTAAAATAATATTGTCCTTACACGCTGGTGACCTAAATCTAACATAATATTATGACTTTACTTAAAATAAGTGAGTTAACCTGTTGCATTTTAAATGATTCATTGATTTACTTAAATCAAACAGTAAACCTGTTGCCATAAAATCTTATGTGCATAATTATAAATATTAAGTTAAAGCAACTTAACGGTTCCAAGTTACAATGGGTTTACTCACTTATTTAAGTGAAGTCAACAGGTCACTTTTATAGCAACGGTTTACTCACTTTTTGAAAGTAAATAATCACTTTTTTACAGTGATTAACCTTTAAAGTGCTACTATAAACAAACAAACAAACAAGGTGTTTGTACTAACTTGTGTCTAATTTGTATATTCTGACAGCTTTGAATAGTTGGAACAGTCATAGTTTTGACCAAACTAGTTCCACCCTGACCTTTAGCTGTCCTCACCCCTGCAATAGAGCTGTGAATTTTCTGCATAGAACCCAAGAGAGAAAGAGAGAAACAGACAGAGACGCAGAAGGGGGCTAAGTATGTACCCACTCCCTCTGCCAAGCCTTGATCAGACCCTCATAAAAGGCTCTTTCCATGGCCAGCCAGCTTTCATGAATAGCGCTGATGACAGGCCCCCAAATTTCCCGGCACTGCATGGGAATCGCAGGTGGTGTTTGGCTTCACCGCTCGGATTAACCTCTTCCATACTGCTCGTCTGCTGTCTGAAAGTGTGCGAGGAGAGACGGATGATAGATGAGCCTGTCTGAAGAGACTGAGAATGACGAGGTTTAGAGCTCCATCATCACTAGCGCTGTGCTTTATGTTGTAAACGGTTAAAGCTTCAGCAAGTCCATAAGGTGCCCGCGAGGGAGCAGTAAACAGGAGGAGACAGTAACTCAGAGGAATGTTCTCAGCCCAGAGTGCCAGTGTGAAACGGCCATGATGCAACAAGATGAAGACTAGCCTAGACCAGGAAAATCTCTGGACATTCACAGAGTGCCTCAAAAAATGCTCTAATTGCTTGCATAATGGGGTTGACGTACCAAATGTTTGCTTGTATAAAAAAAATTGCAGGGTATTGACATTATTTTATTGTGATAATTGTGACAAAGAAATCTTATACACATTTCTACATTTTTTTTTGTTATTTGTAATTTTTTACAAGTAATCTACACAAAAAAATGTCAAAACTATGGCTTTGTTTTGATTTAAATTTTACAAAACGTTTAATTATATCCCAAAATTGAGGAGTCCTAATAGTAAAAGTTTAATTTAGCTTAAGTTACCTGCACAAAAATAGTTGTTTTCTTTTTTTTTGACAATCCTCATCAAATATGTGGGCATTTATCAACCTACAAGCCAAGACATATTACTATGACATATTTCTAATTAAATTTATTCATTAGATTTTTATTTATTAGATTTTCTTTAATATATGCACATTTTCAGTATTAACAGCACACAAATCTTCAAACTATGACAGAACTGTTAATTATTCTTATTATTTAATGTGATTACTGTGATTTTTATTTTAATTCTGACTGCTTTAATGAAAATATCTTTGGAAATTTAGTAACATGCACAACATTTTTTTTAAGATTTTGTGCTTTCAGTCAAGCAATTATTCAGTTTCTTCAGTTCTCTTAATGCATATGTAAAGTAGAGGGTGCTTCTATAGATATCTAAAATAAAAAAAGCTGTGTCAATACAGGATTAAATTACAGCTGCAAACTGATTTATCATCTCTGAAAGTCAAAATTGCCCAGGATGCTGGGGTTAGAATTTTTAACGACCACAGAGAGTCATGACCTCAGTTTAACATCTCATCCAAAAGACAATGCTCATTCAGCAATACAGAGTCCCCCACAATATACTGGGGCGTTAGGACCCACACAGACCGCAGGTTAAGCGCCCACTGCTGGTCTTACTAACACCACTTCCGGTAGCAACTTAGCTTTCCCATGTGGTCTCCCATCCAGGTACTGACTGGGCATAGCCCTGCTTAGCTTCAGTGGGCAACCATGTGAGAATTGCAGAGAGCTAGCTGCCAGCCGATAAATCTGTTTTATTACGTATTATATTATTAATCTGTGTTAGTCTGATGCACATGGAGCACTGTTGTCGTTGCAACCAGAGAACTGAGAGTACTGACACGCAATGTTAATTAATCATTGAAAATTAACATTAAATTAATTGCCATGAACTTTCTGTAAGCAATTGCTTTGTTGATTGATTGACATCCTTGATAAAAATATATTTGCACGTAATCTACACAAAAATGTCAAAACTATGGCTTTGTTTTGATTTAAAACATGAAAAGTTTAATTATATCTCGAAATTGATAAGTCCTAATACAAAAGTCCAATTTGAAAAGTCTTAATAAACTAGTAGATTTAGTTACCTGCACAAAAAAACTCCAAACACTTTTTTTCCTTAGAAAATATGTTAGAATGTATCAACCTACAAACTATGACTTATTACTAGTTAAAATTATTCATTAGATTTTTATTGATTAGATTTTTTTAAATATATGCACATTTACTAACAGCACAAAAATCTCCAAACTGTGGCAGACTGTTAATTAATTTATTTTTTTATTATTTGATTTATTTTGACTGTTCTAATGAAAATATCTTTAGAAATTTAGTAACATGTACAAAATAAATCTTTTTTTTTTTATTTTGTGCTTTCAGTCAAGAAAAAAAATCAGTTTCTTCCGTTTGTCAGTTTGGCTTCTCTTAATGAATATGTAATGTAGAGGTTGCTTTTATAGATGTCTAAAATGAAAAGCTGTGTCAATGCAGGATTAAATTGCAGCTGCCCTGAAACCCTGAAAACCCTGAAAGTCATTTTAGAAATGGCATGTTTAAATTAATATGAAGAAAAGGCAGGTATTATTCTGATGCACATGGAGCACTGCTGTCATTGCAACCAGAGAACAGAAAATACTGCCACGCAGTGTTATTTAATCATTGAAAATTAACATTAAATTATTTTCCATTAACTTTGTGTATGAAATTCATTCATGTTCTTTTCGGCTTATCCAGCATATGTTTTATGCAACCCAAAACCGGGAAACACCCATACACTCTTGCATTTACACACATACATTACAGATAATTTAGCTTGTTCAATTAGCCTATGTATAGCGCATGTCTTTGGACTGTGGGGGAAACCGGAGCACCCGGAGAAAACCCACGCGAACAAGGGGAGAACATGCAAACTCCACACGGAAATGCCCACTGACCCAGCCGGGGCTCTAACCAGCAACCTGCTTGCGTGCTACCCACTGCGCCACCGTGCTGCCGCTGTATGAAATTGCTTTGTTTAACCTTTTACATGAACAAAAACTCCTAAATGAACATATTGTTGTCCCCCAATGTTATAAAAGTGTTAAACCTTTCTGCTAATAGGCTATTGTATTTCCAGAGTTATACTTAATTAAAAGCATTCCACCGAATTGCACAAGGAAATAGTAGCATTTATTTGGGATTTCAGTGAATTAGGTCGACAGTAAATTACTTGATTCGGATAAGGTTCTCTCAGTGCGCTGCATGTACCCTTTATTTATGAATACTTTTATCTTGCTGTGTATAGTTTTTGACTGATTACACTCTCAGGGAAATGCTCATTGTTTTTTGCAGTTTTAATTTACATTGTAATTAGAACAGTGCAATTAATTAACCTCCGCTAAGTACCACTTAATAATCCACATGGAGTGCTGTTAATTACTTCAGTGTGATAATCATAAACCGGTCATTCAGTCCCAGCCACAATGGCGATTCTTTTGTCCCAGATGGTAAAATGCTCACTGTCCCAGATTTGGAGAGAAAGAGATTTAAAAAACAATCAACTGCAAAGCTCTCCGAGCATAAAGGGGAATTTTATTGCTCATTTGTAACTGTGGAGTTTCCCCAGTAATATTTAATGTAAATATTTTTGTAATTCCTAACCATCTTGTAGCTTTTTTTAGGTGAAAAGGCTAAAATACGTGCCACAATTAGGCTTTTTCAGATAATAACCTTTCATATAAAATTTATTATGGCTGTTTTAGAATGTTAAAGATCTGCTGGCCCAAGTTCATAATAAATTAAGCTATTAGCTTTGTCTGAAACTACTGCTGTTGACTGCATCTGTTGGTATAAAGTAGTGAACAAATGTAAATAATGTAGTAATTCACTCAAAATTCAGACACACTAAGAAATATGAAACACCTGATACAGTGTATAGAGAGCAGTTTGAGACACAACTGAGATATGAGAGCAAAAATATGTGTTGGATGGCAACACCAGAGGAGGCAACTTATTCACAATTTATCCCAGGTTTACCTCAGGAGTTGGCTCAAGGATACGCAGTGGAAAGCCTGAAAAAATAATGTTTACATCTCATTGCTGGGCATAAGAGATACTGCACTTCACTTGTTGAATCTTGGCTGACAGACAGGTCTTTGAGGTTTGTCTGGGGCTGTGGGGTCCCGTAGATCAGCATCTGGTCACTGGGGTTCCAGAGGGTCCAGTTATTGGACCTCTCCAGTTCTCCATCTACACTACATTACTGGGACTTATCATTCAGGCACATGGTTTTTTTATGCCTGTATTTTTTACTTTCATCAGGTGTTCATAAGGTAGCTGCTTGAATTTCAGACTGGGGGACATCTGAAGATGGATAAAAGATCATAATCTGCAGCTCATGGCAAAGACAGAGCCTCTTGTCATCCATGCCACTCCTATGCATCATGATTTCACTATACAGCTATCAACAATTTTCCCATCAGGTTTGGTCAGGAATCTAAGGTTGATCCTTGATGACCAGAGGACCCTCAAAGACGACATTGCAAGAACACGATCATATAGCAATTTTAGAGCTTTCAGCTGTGATGTAATATATAAGCACTAGAAAATGTGTGAAGCAGTGTGTTGTTTCAGATGCAGCAAGTGTCTCCCAAAAGAAAGAACAATGGTGACACGGTGGCTCAGTGGTTAGCACTGTTCCCTCACAGCAAGAAGGTCGCTGGTTCAAATCCCGGCTGGATCAGGAGGCATGTCTGTGTTGAGTTTGCATGTTCTCCTCTTGTTAGCATAGGTTTCCTCCAGGTGCTCTGGTTTCCCTCACAGTCCAAAGACATGAGCTATACTGTAAGTGAATTGGGTAAACAAAAATTGGCTTTAGTGTATGAGTGTGTGTGCAAATAAATGGGTTTTTACCAAGTACTGGGTTCCAGCTGTAAGGGCATCCGCTGTGTAAAACATATGGTGGATGAGTTGACATGAAAAATAAGGGACTAAGCTGAAGGAAAATTAATGAATGAAAAAAGCACCTTCAAGAACCTTCAAGTCATCAGTAATTTCACCTTCTTGCACAAATCTAGGAAGATTTGTAACGAAATAATACCTGCAAACAACAACTGCTTGGACCCTCAAATCATGTAGTTGTAGCTGAAGACTGGAAGAGTTTGGTTTGTCACCAAAAGCAAAGCCTTTTTAAAACGTTTGGGAACCACTGGTCTAATGGTTCCCAACTATTTAGAACTCACAGCCCACTAAACCAAACATGTTTCTACTGCTCACTGCAATTTTTAAACGAACCCCATAATTTTGGTGGGTTGTTATAACTTATTCAAACTCAAAACTCTCTTTGTTAAACAATGATTTGAACAAACAAAAAATTTCCATATGAAACAATGTTCATGAAACAGAAACCCAAAATCCAGGCAGATAGGGAACATGCATAGAGTGGATCTACCAGAGACATTATTGAAGTTTTGCTCTGCTCAACATTTGTGTCAGATTTGAATAAACACAAATGTGACCTTGTTGTTTGTAACAATATGGAGATGGTTCTGACCTTAAACCATGATGTGCGCACCACACTGGACAAAATGATTCCACTGCATGAAAAAGGGACCCTCATGCAGCTATTCCGTTACTTTCCTCTTCCTGTATTTGTTGATTATATGGGTTGGAAAAATACCAATTTAATTGCAGTTTTAATGTTTTTTTTTCATGTATATCCATTTTGTGGCTGTTTTGCAGTTCATTTTAAGCACACTTTAATGATTATCACTGAGCATGTCTTTGCTAATCAACACTGTGACTCGCATGAAGGAGCATCAATTTGCTTCCGATTTTGGGCATTTGTCAGCAACTTTACAAAACATGTCGGTGAGTGAAAATCAGGCATAAAATCATGCAGGGTGAACTCAGCATTTGGGGAAGCTGTATGGAATAAAATCACTGTCATAAATATTATATTATTATTATATTATAATATTGTATCCATAAGAGGTTTCATAAATTCATTTTTAACTGACCTTTTGCCGATATCGTCACTCTATAATAGATCAATGGTCCATCTATACTTGATTAAAAAATAATAATTCATCAATAAATGTCATGGTATAGTTAAACATCATTAAATAATTCCTAGAGAAATTCTGCGCACGCTGCCTGTATAACATACGTTACTCTAGTTCACAGAAAAACAGCGAAAATGGACCTTAACCTCTATTACAGCTCATAACGGACATGTCTCAAAAAGGGAATAACAAAAATCTTACCTGAGACGGTGTGTAGGAGCTCGAGTGCCCAGCCATTTTGCTCGGTGAGCTTCCTTCAGTCAGGAATCAGGATCTCGTCATCATGCAAGGCGCACTGTTTGGGATCGATGACTCTCGCGCGCTTGTTTATTAATGCCTGTGACAGCGGTGACGTAATTGTGACAGTGGAGTGTCGCTCTTTGATCGACTTGTAATCAGGTCATCATTTACATGGTGAAAATGACCATTTTTATGGTCATTAAATGTTTTATCTGTGTCTGTTCTAATTGTATTTTGGAATTGTACCCTAAAAATAAAAATCACGAGTACGTTTCTGGTAGTCTGGTAGTCTTACTGGTAGTGTTTGCTTTGCATTGGTTTTCGTGGGTTAATTATTGTGATATCCCGATTGCAACAGAGAAATTCTAGGAAATTTCTGTAGACTGATGGCATTTTATAACGTTTGTGAATGAGCAACAGTTTCTGCTGTTCTGATGTAAAGTAATGACGGAAGAAAGTAGTTCCTTATACAAAAAATAAATTTTAGACTCTCTGTGTTTGATTTTCTTTTTTATACACACACCCAGCCAACATTTCCACGTGGGCCCCAAGTGGGTTTTTGGTAGGCTGTAACTTGGGCCCTGCATATGCAACCCAGATGGGACCCATACATTTTTGTCCACTAGGATTTTTGTACCCTCATAAAATTACAAGTATGTTTCGTTTTCCTTTATGTTTTTTTATTATAAGAGATGTTTTAATTTTATTTTTACAAAAAAAATTTATGACAACGAATTTATTCCATAGAGCTGTGCCATGCTTGCGTGCTGTTGACTCAGTAGACCTGCCCAACTCAAGGGCCTCAACCTATTCCAAAGAGAATCACAAAGCTATGTCTTTCTACAATTATAAATTTGAAACTACTCTATAGCTACCCAAGATTAATAGGAGATTGGGCAAAATAAGTAATCACCTCAATCCTCATGTCCTTCAATGACTATTTTGTTAACAGCAAACAGAGAAGACAATTAAAAAGGGAGAGTTTAGAAAGAATGATTCCTTGAACAAATGGTTTCAGACACCATAAAAAGAGATATTTCAAATGCATAATACAAGACAAAAATGACCTTGGAAGAAGATGTATCCATTGTAGGAGACCAGAACAAAATTAGAAACATTTAAAGGGGGCACTTCAAGGATCTCTCATTTGTTAGTTGTGTTTGTATTTGGTATGCGGACCACGGTAACACCTCCACACTTTAAATATACTTTGAAGTTATATCATATCTCTGGCCATATCAGTTAAATTCACCCAACCCTCATCACAAGCTTGCTGTTTCTGCATCTGTGGGTTGTTGCATTGGAAGATTGACCTGAACTTTCCTCTCAGGCCAGTAGTAATAAATGCTTCAGAATCATGCATTCACAAGCAGAAGTGGAAGCTTTGAAAATCTTCACTGTGCGCTTTATTAATGCAAGACCAGCAGAAAGAGCGAGAGAGAAGAGGCATGACTGACCTGTAGAATTTTGGCTGGGGACAGAGAAGCGGGAGCTGCCCCGTCATCAGCACTTCACAGGGAAGCACAGCCACATTAGCCAGCGTGGCAGAAGCACTTCGTCATGCTGCAGAGTAATGCGGCCGCCATTGCTGTCCCATGTGCTCCAGCCCAAAGCCACGGGGGTGTGCGGTGCCAAGCATGTCATTAGAAATTATAGCGCTACCACATAGATGCAAAACTCTTTAACTTATCCTAATTTACTCATAAACACATACACACTTGCA
Source organism: Danio tinwini (assembly GCA_903798205.1). NCBI lineage: Eukaryota > Metazoa > Chordata > Actinopteri > Cypriniformes > Danionidae > Danio > Danio tinwini. Next base: position 9,718,240 of record CAIGQZ010032266.1, on the reverse strand, counting down.
CACACATACCTAAATAGAACTGAACGTTGTTTAAATCAGGCAATGTGTGAACACATTTGTGCATCATTTAAATTCTATATTAATGTGTCAATCATTCATTCACAGAGTATTTATTGCTTTTGCTTGGCAACTGTAATACATTGCATGCATTGTTCCATGGTGTATTATGCCAACCACAGTACATTCATTACAACGTTTAATCATTATTTAAACATTTTTAAAGATTATATAAGGATTATATATATATATATATATATATATATATATATATATATATATATAT
>CAIGQZ010032266.1:9697736-9717947 GCA_903798205.1 Danio tinwini | reverse complement strand
TATATATATATATATATATATATATATATATATATATATATATATATTCGATTCATCTTTATTTGTATAGCACTTTTACAATGTAGATTGTGTCAAAGCAGCTTCACATAGAAGATTATAGTGAATTGAAACAGTGTAGTTCAGTTTTCAGAGTTTAAGTTCAGTTCAGTTTAGATTAGATTAGTTCAGTTCAGTTCAGCTCAATGTGTTTTAATATTCACTGCTGAGAGTCTAAACGCTGAAGAGTAATCCATTGATGCGCAGCTCTACAAGTCCCGAACTATGCAAGCCAGTGGCGACAGCAGCGAGGAATAAAAACTTCACCAATGAGTGAAAGTGAAGGAAAAAAAAACCTTGGGATAAACCTGGCTCAGTTAGCAGGACCATTTCTAATTTTGCAAAATGTCTTGTGGAGAGCTGCAGTCTAGGCACCGGAGGCTGGAGAATGCAGGATGTCAGCGAAGACTCGGCGGTCCCTGGAGTCTCACAGGAATCAGTCTCAGGCTCTCTACTCCTCCATGACCACCACAGCAGCTGCTACGGCCTGGTCCAGGAATGTGGGAACTTTGGGATCATCTCTTCACAGATCTTTGATCACTTCAGTGGCACTATGCAAACTCTGGGGGCCTCGGGATGATTATCCCCAGGTGGAAATAGAGACTAAAGGGAATAATTAGCGTAGCTGCTGTTCTGGATTATATATTTTTATTTAGCTTTTTCAAAAGTTAACAATACAAAACATCAAAACTAAGCAGCAAACAAACTAAAGTAAAACATACACGCACAGTATATAAAAATAAATAAGTAAAATAAAAATAAAATAAATAAAAAGGGAGGAGATACAGTATAAACAGGTGGAGAAAAACTATTTTGTTAAATCAAATCATGTGGTACTGTTTTAATATAATTAATATAATTTAATATAATATAAAAATGGATTCCAAATCTTTTTAAATAATTCAGCCTTTCCTCTCAAAGAATATGTGATCTTCTCCAATGGTATACAGTTGCAAACTTCTGAGATCCACAGTCCAATTGGTACATCAGTGTCTGTTTTCCATTTTAAAGCAATGTATTTTTTAGCTACTGTCAGCAACATTTCAGTAAGCTTAATAGCATGATTATGCTGGAGGTTAGAATTTGTATAATTGTCCAATAAACATATCTCTGGATCCAACGGAAAATCAATTTCATGAATTTGTGATATAACATTACATACATGTACCCACAACACTTTCACTTTAGGGCACAGCCATGTAGAATGCAAAAAATGTACCTTCTTCTATACCACATCTGAAGCAGAGGGGAGAAATACTGTTTTTAAATTTGTGTAATCTGGATGGAGTATAGTAAAGCTGGTGTAAAAAGTTAAACTAGATTAATCTAAATCTGGAGTTTAAAGTTGAGGTAACCCTATCTCTACATAGCTGACCCCACAGGTCATTTTCTAGTGTTATCCCCAAATCGTGTTCCCATCTAGTTTTAGACTTATCTGGGTCAGTCAAAGGTTGTCTTAGCATCAAAGCATCATATATTCTAGAAATTGTTTTATGTAATGGTTTATTAGAGAAAACAAGTTCCTCCATAGCAGTTAAATTGGGTATCTTAAGATAGTTTTTTTTTTTATTTGACCCTTAAACAATCCCTCAATTGCAAATAACTAAAGAATTCTTTATTGGTCATGATATATATATATATATATTTTTTTTATTGTTCAAATGACATCAAAACACCATCATCAAAACAATGCTCTAAATGTGTAATTCCCTTATCTGCCCAAATTTTTACATTTTTGTTTTGATAGCACGTTGGAAGCAATCTGTTCCCCCTAAAGGTGTTTTGGGAGAGAGAAATGTCTCTTGTCCCAACATCAACTGAATTTTGTACCAGATCTGAACTGAATGGATAATCATAGGATTATTAGTTCAATTTTTTTTATCAATTTTTCATCCCATGCATATAGTATATTAGTGGGACACTCCTCTTTCATCTCAAATGTCTCCATATTAAGCCATGACGGGTAAGGGGTTTCTGCGAACATCTGTGCCAGATACCTGGATTGGGCTGCCCAATAGTACATCTTAAAATTGGGGAGCCTCAGTCCTCCTTTGCTGTAGTCTAAAGCCAACCCTTGGGGTTTTCCGATGCCAAACAAATGATCTTATTAGTCCATTAAGAGAAATGAAAAAGGATTTGGGTATTGATATTGGAAGAAAATGAAATACGTATAAGAATTTGGGCAAAACATTAATTTTAACTGCATTAATTCTACCAAATAATGTGAGTGGTAAATCCATCCAATTTCTCTTCCAGTTTTTTCTAAAAGATTAGCCAAATTAAATTTATAGAGATTTTTTAGGTTGCCATCTACATGTATACCCAAATATTTAATGCCAGCAGGTGAACATTTAAAAGAAAATTGATTTAGTGAAGTATAATCAAAACCTGACAATGGCAAAATTTCACTTTTATCAATGTTAACTTTATATCCAGAACAGTACTATATAACTTTAACACATTCTGTAAATTAGATAGAGAGTCTACAGGGTCAGTAAGAAACAAAAGAATATCATCTGCGAACAAAGATATTTTTTGTATTTCAGAGCCAGTTTTAAAGCCTTTTATGTTAGCGTTACATCTAATAGCCTCAGCTAGAGGTTCGATTGCGAGGACAAAAAGACCTGGGCTGTAGGAGGCACAGTTCTTTGGATCCTTACCTTTTTTGAGTATCACTGAAACTATAGCATTTGAAAAGGAGTCTGGAAAACCTTTCTTCACCCTAGCCCGATCAAGAACATCCGTTAAATATGGCACAAGCAAATCTTTAAACTCTTTATAGAATTCTGATGGAAAGCCATCTTCACCTGTTGATTTATTATTAGACAATAGGTTAATAGCTTCAATCAGTTCAGAAGTAGAAAAAGGCTGATCCAGACTAGATCTGTCTTCCTCTGAGAGATATGGTAGATGGACTGAGGAGAGGAAAGCCTCCATTTGTGACTGATCTATACCTGATTGAGAGATATATAACTCTGTGTAATATTGTTTAAATACATCATTGATTTCTACCGGATTGTATGTTTCCTTGTTACCAGTACTAATAACATTTATTGTTCGCTTCTGTTCCTCTCGTTTTAATTGCCAAGCCAAAACTTTCTGAGCTTTCTTACCGAGTTCGTAATAATGTTGATTAGAGTAAATAATAGCTTTCTCTGCTTGGTAGGTGTTCAATTTATTGTATTCAGTCTTTTTGTTTAGTAATTCCTTATAAACATCCTTTGTTTGCGACTTGTGGTACAATTTTTCAAGTGCTAGAATTTCAACTTCTAAGTTACTTAATTTAGATTTTTTGGTTTTGGAGTGTCCCATAATATAAAACTATTGGAGCATGAGGGTTTATTTGTTGAAGTAAAAATATTAATTTGTTCCCTTATAAATTTATGAAATTCAGGTTGTTTAGGAAGAGTAGGGTTTAATCTCCACCTGTAAGTTCCTTTTATTTTCTCTGGAATGGACAGTGACATTACAAGGGGAGAATGATCACTCAGTAATCGAGGGAGATGTTCAACATCTAGAACCCTGTATAGAAGTTGAGAGGACAACAAGAAATAATCTATACGAGTGTGTATATTATGGGGATGAGAATAAAAAGAGTAGTCTCTATCTTGTGGGTGTTCTTTCCTCCATACATCCACTAAATTAAGATCTTTCATAAATGTAATAGTAGACTTTGCTGCTTTAGAAAGGGGCACTGGTTTAGTTGAAAATCTATTTAGTATATTGTCTAGAAAAAAATTTAAATCTTCACCTACCAAGAGTGAGCCTGATGATTGAGCAATTTGGAGAAAAACATTTTGCATAAATAAGTGGTTATCAACATTTGGAGCATAAATATTCAACATCGTCCACTGTTCAGAATACATATGTCCCTGTATCATTACATATCTTCCTGAGGGGTCAAGGACTGATTTTGTAACAGTAAATGGTATATTTGTATTTATTAATAAAACAGTCCCTCTTGATTTAGAATTAAACGATGATGCAAATACTTGGCCTACCCATTCCCTTTTTAATTTCTTATGCTCAGTCTCTGTCAGATGTGTTTCCTGCAGAAAAACTATCTCTGCCCCCAACTTCCTAAGATATGTATAAACTCTTTTCTTTTTAACTGGACTGTGTAGACCCTTCACATTGAATGTAACTAATTTCAATGGTTTTAACATATGTAATCAATAAAAAAAACAACATATTAAAACCATATTGAACTCCATCCAGATTAAGCCAGACTCCACAGATTTGAAATGTTGACGTACCTCCAAAAGAAATGAAGAGTAAGAAAAAAAAGAGAAAAAAAGAGTAAAAGAAACAAAGAAATATGCAAGTATAAAACCTTAACATAGCTACTGAACCAAAACTACAGCAGCCAAGAGAAAAAAAAACTATTGAGAAACGATTAGCTCGTACTTAACTGTACTTTCCTACACCAAAATTGAATCCCAACCACGAGCTCACCTTGCACATAAAAAAGCACTGATATGAGCAAAGGTCACTGATAAAGAATAGTGTCCAAAAGTATTGTCCAGAAATATTTAGTGTTATTGAACGAGAGGGTCAATGCCACTTTTAGTCTATTATTATGTAGAAAAAAGGGTACGGTTGGGGTCCATTTGTGAACACTTGGGGTACAAATGATGAAGTTGTACCCTCAATGGTTCAAAGTAGCACCTTAAGATACTTATATGTACCATTTAAGGGTAAAAAATTTACAAATATGTTCCCAAATGTCAAAGGGTATATGTTTGGGCCATTTAAGGCCCAAACAAAGGTACAATCACTTGTGTGAAAAAGGACCAAGTCAACGTGTATGAAATGGTCATTCATTTATGTTATGAGTTGTTGGTTATTTGGAAGAAATGCACAAAAAACTGTACATTAACAATACAATTATTTAATTCTATAAAACATGGCCTTATAATTAATATTATAAATTTATATTTTTGATTTTAGAAAATGTTAACATAAATTCCCATAAATGTGAAGTGAAATGGTTATTATGACCTGTCTTTGATTATCAGATTTAATAAACTACTACAATGCACAAACAAGTATAAAGTACAAAATGTAGACAATAGGAAATAAAGATAACCAGATTGGTAAACAAAGACAAAGTACAACAGTGTAGCATAAATAAATACATAAATAAATAAAACAATTAGAAAACGTAATAAAATCATACTGCCAAAATAATACACCTGAGAACAAATAATAGATTTAAAAGACCAAAACTGGCCGTTAGATATATACAAGATGTATTAAATATAGTGTTTTAACTAAAATGGAGAGATTGAATCCAGCAGCAGATCCGAGATGGACTGGCCGCAGTAAAGCTGCTCTCGGCGGGGGGGAGAATCAGGAAGCTCCCACTAACAGAATCTGCATTCACTGCAGCACATCGTCAAAGACGCGCTATCTTTGTAAATAAACTGCCGATTCGAGTTTAACACAACTACATTCTCGCCTGAAATACTCTTAAAAATACATTTTGTTACACATTAGATGAGATTTATTTTAAACTTGCGGGTCTGCAGTGGGATATTATCCATTAACTTTCGACTAGCACTAGCAGCTAGCAAATTTGAATTTGTCTTGTCCAATAGGATTTTTGCCAGCGCTGTGCATTCATAACGCCAACAGATTTCTTGCGACGGTTATTCTCCTTTAAAACTTTAGCTGTTTCACTGCTGTGCTGACGTTCTCGATGCTGGGGGATCTTCTTGAAGGACTCGAAGAAGCTGGAATACGTTCGTGAAGACGAAGCACAGACATTTGCATGTATGTTTAATGTTAAATAACTTATTGTGAGTATCCGTTGGGTCATATTCAATTCATGTTTAACGTTACTTTGCCTTGTGTATGTAGTTAACTATGCCTACCGTCGAGTTACTGGTGCGAGGGGACCATTTTGTAAGGTTAACCAGAAATTAAGATATAAATTTTCACATAACATGACCGTAAGAGAGAGCTCAAGATGCTGACAAAACAGCGGTGAAATGTCCAGAAAAACAGTTCAAACACATTGCGTTTTGTTTGGATAATATCGTTAAGCCTTTATTGCATATTTATAAATTCGGAATTTCCTTAAAGTTGGTAAGTTAACATTCATGCTAACGTCCATGTTCACTACAGACAGGAATAAACGCCTGTCCCCTTTATGTCTGAAACAATATTACGTTAGCTTCAGCATATGTTCAGTAAAGTTAGAATCTACGAATCTGTTGCTAACTTTACTGAACTTTCTGCATATCACCCGACCCATGTTGATTTATACCAGTTTTATTTAGCAAACGTTACATATTTATATAACGTTATGAACGCATGTCCAAGAGAGTCCTAATCATCTGTCGTGTCAGATCGAGGTGCAGGTCATTTATCAAACTTTTGAGTTGCTTATTTAAAAGTTGTTGTTTTTTTTGCTGTTAACCTCAAGCTCACACGGATCATGACTTTTTTACTTTCAGAAAATGAAGTGGACGAGGAAGCAATAGTGTATTAACGTAAGTACAATCATTCATTACATCCAGTATTTTGAATTTTATCACTGTTTATGTTAATAATTATATCTGTAATAATTATATATACTTTTTTTCTTAAGAATTCATTGTGCAGTATTAAATTGAATTTCTCTCTTTATCCATGAAACTGTAAGGTGAAGTGTTTTGAACTTGAAGTTTTATGATTGTCATTATTATGGACTTACATTTGATCCAATAGGTAATTGCTGCAATTAGTGAGGAAGCATCATTTTTTGAGGGTAATGCGAATGTCCTGCATATCCAGTACAATAAGGTGTGTGACGCTTTATTAAAAACACCCTTTTCAGTGAGATCCTACATTTTAAATCAGTTCTCAGTTTAAATTAAAAGTTTGATGTCAGCATAAGCCAAACTGTATAGTATCAAATTATAATTCACAGTTATGACTATTGTAAAAACATTTCAAGAGTTCACACTTAGATATAGTTTGACAATTGTTAGCAGGTTTGGCATGCCGTCCCGGGAGAGAACCCTGAGTTCGGAGATGATTGAGCCCAGGGCTCCCGCCTGGTCGATAAAGCATGTGAGGGGAGTACAAGATCAGGTGGTTCTCGAGAGCTCCCCTTGGTAAAGGAAGAAAGGGGGAGAAGGGGTGGATGGGGGGTTTCTTCGGAAAACGAAGATAAGGGAGTATTTTTTAACTAGGCTACTTATAGTGAGTTTGGGATAATTTGATTGGCTAACTAATGATAGTAAATGAGAGACCAGCTGCAGTCAATCATATCATGTGCTCCTCTCGAAATTAGTTTGTGAAACTTCACTTCAAGAGTTCACACTTAGATATAGTTTGACAATTGTTAGCAGGTTTGGCATGCTGTCCCGGGAGAGAACCCTGAGCTAATTGAGCCCAGGGCTCCCACCTGGTCGATAGAGCATGTGAAGGGAGTATGAGATCAGGTGGTTCTCAAGAGCTCCCCAAAATGCATGAGACTCGGGACAGCAGCCGTATATTCGAAGAAACTCCCCAAAAGGCTAAAAAGCTATATCCAGCTGCTGGATATAGTGGTTTTTAGGGAAAGGGAAAGTAAAGAGGGCTCCTGTGTGGGAGCAAAGGGTGACACAGACTCCTGCGGGAGTCCGAGCAGAGTTGGTGAGGGCAGTATATACTCCTGTGGGAGTAGAGACTTGGGGAGACCCCTGCGGGAGTCAGAGCCATGTGCGGGAATCCTGCTGGATTCGGTAAAAATGAGGGGGAAGTGTGGACTCCAGCGGGCAGGGGGGGGGGGAGGGGGGCAGGGGTGGGTGCATGGACTCCGAGGGAGTCGAAGTGGCAGCACTATATATAAATATATATGTATATAGATATATTAAAAAAAAAAAATATATATATATATATATATATATATATATATATATATATATGGGTAAGTAAAGAGGGCTCCTGTGTGGGAGCAAAGGGTATTAGGGTGTCTGGTGGTGAGGGTCTTTTGTGCTTCTTTGAGATGGCTGTGGCTAAGACGAATGTAGGATTTAAAGGCGTCGGAAGACCACCTTCCTAGTGTTTGTATGTGCTGTTGTGGTAGCCCTTTGTGTGCTGCTGTGGTGGGGGCTCCAATTCTGAATGAGTGGCTGGAGTATGATTGGGGTGGGAAACCTGAATGGTGGAGGACTGCCTTAAGGTGTTTTTGGAACCAAAAACGTGTTACTGGGTGGTTTGTGTCATCTATGAAAAGGGGTGAGAGGGGACTGGAGCTTAGTGTTTTCCTATAGTGTAGTTATGCCAGGAGTGTTTGGAATGGACTTGTAGTGGAGGGGATGTAAAATATGTAGATGAAGTGTCCTTTTCTGGATTGATCTGTTTTACTTTGCTTGATGAGGAATGAAATTGTTTCTTCATCAATCAAAGTTAGATCTGAGATGGTGGGGTGGATATTGGCGTCGAATGCAGATGTTACTGTAATTTCGGAACATCTGAGAAACCCAAAAAAGGCGAGGATAAACATAGCATCTACGGTGTGGTCTGTGTGAAAGGATAAATGGCCTTTCCTGAGTGTGTAAATGCATTTGGAGAGTATGTTGTGTGTAATAGGCAGCCTGCTGTCCAGGAGGGAGGGGTGGGCTTTTTGGATGCCTTTAATAAGAAGGCTGGTTTGTGAATTAGCTAGTGAATCAGAAATGGAGCCATACATTAGTTTGTGAAAAAATTGGATTCCGCTTAAATAGCTCTTGATAGAGTTAGCTTGAATGTGTTTGTGTGAATGAAGGTATTTGATGAATGAAGTGATTGTAAGTAGGGAAAAATTAGGGAATGTGGTGTTGTACAGGGAATGGAAATGTTTAAATGCTTTCCATGCAGTGAAATATGATTGTAAGGTCCTAGGAGCAACAGCTTGCAAAATAAGAGATATGAAGGTGTTGAGGGTAGGAGGTGCGGCGGGAGCGAGTGGTCCTGCTGTCCTGAGGGGGCGGAGTTGGTGACGAGATGGATTCGTAGAGTTTAAGCAGTTCTGTTTTATTACAGCGGCTGGGTATAGAGATACCGGCGTTTGTGAGGGTCTGGCGGAGTTCGGGCACTGTCATCCTGTTGGAAGTGTGAGATGATGATCTTGCTGAGGCATAAGAAGAAGCTGGAGAAAGTAGGTGGTGATTTGGAGTGATGGGAGATGGGGATTGAGTGTGGCGTTGGGTCCTTGCTGCCGTAGATCGGATAGGCCTCCGGCCTCTTATTGGAGCCTCCATGTCGAGTTGGTTTTCTGGCTGGGCTTGGTGTTGTTGGGCCAGGGCTTGCGTTTCTGGGAGGGTCGAGGTTTGGTTCTTGTCCATGTTGTTGCTGTGAGAGTTGGTTTGATGCTGCTGTTTGGTTATTTCGCTGTTATAGAAATGCTGCTGCCGTTGTTGGTGTTGATGATAAAGGTTTTCTGTGTTGTTAGATGATCATAGAATTGTTGATGAGTTGAAGTTAGATTTTGTAGCTTGTGAAGGAGCTGGTGCAGTCCAGTCGAGAGCTTTCTTTGGAAACTGACGATAAGAGAGTAGTTTTTAACTAGGCTACTTATAGTGAGTTTGGGTTAATCTGATTGGCTAACTAATGATAGTAAATGAGAGACCAGCTGCAGTCAATCATATCACATGCTCCTCTCGAAATTAGTTTGTGAAACTTCACTTAAATTTTCAAAGCTTTGTGGTAAACACGTGCATTCACGCTTACAACTATTTTTAAAGTGATAACTAAAGGGAAATGGCAACAAAGAATATTAGATCATGTTTTTAGTTAAAGTGAAATCACTAATGTCCTTTTTGTTTATTTTCAGTCGTGGGGAACCTAACTGAATGCATTCATCAACCGTCTCCAACCAAGTCAGAGCTTCAAGGATAGCTTTACCAGTATTGTGCTAAAGGTACCTGAGCTTGATTAAGAAAAAAAGCATCTCTATTGGCCAAAGTCTACAAAAAAACAAGAGAAGAGACGTTTGCAGATGATCTAACAGGTAAAAAAAATATATAAATATACAAATATATTATTACATCAAATTTACATAATAATAATTTTGCTAGATCAAACCTTTATTTCTTGGATGGGATCATTAAGTGCCTTTTCAAGCTGCATTTAGCAAGTTCAAACCCATGGGCCTTATATAAACCCTTTATAGAGAACATTCCTCAATTTTTTTCTTCAAAAAATGTAATTCATAAAAATGCATCAATATCGTTTATTCAGCATTTGCTAATAGTCCAATAATTATTTTCTTTATTTTAAAAACAGGTCCCTTATATTAATAAATTATTTAAGAGTACTTCATTATTTGTTTTTATTTGATTTTATTTTCCAATAGATTCGGACTTTCGTGCAGCTCTAATTCTGCTCCCCCATATCTTTAAAGAGAAAGTTGATTGCTTACAGTAATTACACTGGGAGAGGTTTGGGAACTGTTGGTTAAACACTTTGTAATACTCTGATAGATGTTATGCAGTTCTGACAGATTTTGCACTGTTAGTGATGTCCTTTTTTTCTTTTCACAGTGGGAGGATGATGATGCTCCATACCCAACTCTACAGATGGTAGAAAGTCTTTTGCAAAGTGTAGGAGAATAGGAGTTAAAAGGCATCCTTCGCTGTTTACTGTGTTTTCAACTTGGCTTATTCACGCTACATAAAGAATGCAAAGGACAAACATCAGCAACTCCCCAAGATGGAGTAACAATTTGAATTTCAACATCAGCAACAATTTGAAGACGGAGATCCAAAATTACAAGCAAAACAACTCAATGCAGCTGTCAGAGAGAACGCTCTGGTTACTAAGGTAACCCTCGTTCCCCGAGGTGGGGGGGGAACGGAAATGCTATGTGGAAACTTCCACTATGGGGATTTCATTCAGAAAGCCAATCATCTGAAAGAGTAGGTAAACGGGCCAATGAAATGCCAATGAGTTGGCAGCTTCAGCTTGCGCACCTGATCCTTGTTGCAATCAATTTGCTATAAGAGCACAGCACACGCAAAGCCAAGCATCATTTTTTAGCGGAAGAGACTTTCACCTCAACAGCTAAGGGGCAATCATTATGGCGAAGGAACATAGCATTTCCGTTCCCCCCCTCGGGGAACGAGGGTTACCTTAGTAACCGGAGCATTCCCCTTCGGGAGGGGAACTTCAATGCTATGTGGAATCTTCCACTATGGGAGGTTTGCCAGGCAAAAGAGAGCGTAAGCGCACCTGCATCACCAGAGGCGCGGTCTTCAAACGTGTTCCCTGGCCCTTACTTATCCCACTTCAACAGAAGATTTACAGATTTAGATAAATTTTTCAGGAGCCGCAAATGCATCTAGAATAATTTCTAGGAATTTAATACGACAGTAAGTTGGGAATGCGTGCAGTCCCGATAGGGAGGACGCTGCGGAGGCCACCTGCTACCCAAGTGGGGAGACTGGTGGCGAGAGAGCATATGGACTAGCCCTGAGAAGGGGGAGTACGCATATGAATATGAGATGGTTAGCAGTGAGGGAAGACACGGGTCCGCCTGTGAGGGGGGACTGCATCGTGGCAGTATAAGCATATGGGATCGCCTAGTGGGGATCGCACATAGCGGGCACCTATACCCTGAACGCGGGCTGACCAGCGGGCAGACCAGTAACGTAACGGGCCAGCGACTGACTCCTCCGCTGAGTCAGATGCTGGGGGCCTCGGAGAAATATCTGCAGGGTTCGCCAGCGGGGAACTTTACTGACAGAGGGAATAAACGCACGTATCTCCTTGATAGAGAGAATGGCGCAGCAAGCGTTTTACAACACCTCACCGAATTTCTCATTCACTGCGTGAGGAAATCGGCTCCCCTCAAGATTAATAAATCTTGCAATAGGTGTCGCCCAGCCCGCAGCTCTACAGTGTCTGTTATAGAGGCACCGCGTGCTTACGCCCAAAAGGATGTGCGCTTCGAGGAGCGCGCTCTCACTCCTGGGGGACACAGCTCGCCCTGGCTCAGATAAGCGAGGGAGATGGCATTCACTGTTCGGTGGGTATGTTCCAACCTCTGTTTGGATACGGCACTTCCATTCTGCCGATCACTGTAACAGATAAAAGAGCTGAGTACAGTCCGTATAATACGCAAAGCGCGAAGGATGCAGCAAATAAAGGGGCTGGGTTTGCCTCCTCCGTTGGCAGCGCTTGCAGGTTCAGTACGTAGCTGAAGGAACGCTGTAGGAACCTTGAGCACCTAGGTGGGCGGGGGTCTCAGGTAAACGTGAGAGTGGGCCGGCCCAACACGCTGGCACATTTTGCTGACAGAAAATGCCTCCAGATACCCACCCATTTGGCCGATGCGAATGCGACCAGCAGAGCTGTCTACCTGGACAGAAATTTTAAGATACTGAGTCGAGTGATCGAGCAGACCTCTCCTAAGAGAGATCTCCAAGTGGGTATGAGAGGGAAACAGGAATAATTAATATCCAGTCTCGCGCCTCTGGGAACTGGATGATGAGACGATACTTTCCAGCGTGCCACCATCGCCGCATCCTTAGATCGGGGATGATCATAACGCCAACCCCTCAGAGCAGAGGGGACAGCCTTAGCTCCAGTCAACTGAAGGAGGATAGCATCACTCTGATCTGGCATGTTCGGGGTTTCCTTCTCAGGGAAAAAGGTAACCACACAGCGAATAGACTTCACTTCAGGGTTAATTGAGATAATTGAGATAATTCACAGAGATAATTGAGTATGCGGATGCCCGCGAGACGAAGGGGCACTAGGGCACCCTCCGCGAGCTTGAAGACCCGCGGCGACAGAGAGAACCCGAAGGGGAGGATTTGTACTGCCAGGCTCGACCTTAACGCAGACCGCAGAAACTGACGGTGCCATTGAGTATGAAGACATTAAGTACGCGTCCTTCAGGTCTATTGCTGCAGACCAAACACAAAGGGGACAAACGCACTAGAGGATGCACTTCTGCATAAGCATTTTGAACAGCTTGTGCAGACAGCGGTTCAAAACGCGCAGATCTAGGATTGGCCATAGCCCACTGCTCTTTTAGGTACGATGAAGTACAGGCTGTAAACCCGCTCTCCATCTCGGCTGGAGGGATCGGTTAGATTGCATCCTTCGCCAGGAGGACAGCAATCTTCTCTCGCAAGACAGGGGCGGGCACAGGGCTGACCCTGGTGAGAAACACCCCCGTCAACTTGGGAGGCCATTCGCAAATTGAATCGCGTAGTCGAGTCTGATCATGCATATGAGCCACTGCAAAGGGCTGGTCCACGCTAAGCAGGCAGGCAGAGCTTTGCTAATGACTGCATCGCTACGATCGCTGATGTACCAGCAGTGGGGCAGCGCGGAGTGGGAGTGCTGATCCGGGGAGCGCTGGGGTCCCACGGAAGAGCTGGAGGCGAGAGATTCACTCATCTTACACCCAGACTCCGGAGGGGAGGGCTGGAGGTGTGAGAGAAAGGAGACCGTCCTCCCAGACCGCGTGAGCGAAAGTGCGCCGATCCTGCGAGCTGGAAAGCTTTTCAGACTGCCCAGACTGGCAGTATTCGAGCTGTCACATCCAGGGAAGGGAAAAAAATTTCTCTTTGAGGAGCCCAGCCCACCACCGGGGAGAGAGCAGGTTCCCTCTTCACCAGATGGCCCATCTTAGGATCGCTTCGCGGTCCGTTAACCGGACTAAATGGCACCCTGAGACGGGGAGCGCTGGTTGCCTGTGAGGTGCTCGGCGCTGCCACTGGCCAAAGGCGCAGGCTGGGGTGGAGCAGCACTCGTAGACGGGCGCTCTCAGCAACAAGCAGTGGATGTGGATGTTTCGGCGGGGGAAGGAGCGGTCTTACATCCCCGCCGACGGATGGACCATCGTATCCAACTGCACCGCGGTGAATTCCTGGGTGAATCCGCCAACAGTGTCGCCGAACAGGCCAGACTGGTATATGGGGGAGTCAAGAAATTTAACTTTGTCAACTCTGCGCATATTTTTGCTAGGTTTAGCCCGAGGTGGCACTCCTGGACCATTAACGTGGCCATCGTCGTTCCCGGGGCACATGCAGCGGACTTGAGGTCCGTGGAGCTCAGTCGGGTGCGGTGCGGGGCTTGTAACAAGCCTGGGTCAGAACCACCCTTGTGCAGCCGGGCCAGCGCGCGCGCATGGACCCTGGCGTGCAGGGTGGAAGCAGCCTGGCCCACAGCTGTGTAGGCTCTGGCTCGGGAGGCAGAAGACCAACACGGACGGGAGATGAGGCTGATTCCAGCAGAAGAAGGCACCACGTGGGCCTGTGATGGCACTCTCAATCTGGGGAATCGACTCGTACTCCCTGGCTGCTCCACCATCAAGGGTGGTGAGGCGGAGGTGCACGCAGATCAGGTAGAGAAAGGTGGCCTCAAGACTGCATGAGCCCACTGTGCACTTCCGGTAAGAAAGGAATGGTCTTGAAAGGGAAGGTCTTGTCTTTTAATCCTCCACATACACCCATCTAGTCGGTCCAGCCACGGGCTGGGGGATAAACCATCTCTAGATCCACGACCAAAACAGCCCAGGAAAGCACGGTTATCATGTCTGTTTCAAGATCGGCTGCCGCCGCGCTCACTCCCGAGGGGAGGGAGCGGAGGGGGGAAAATCCTTCATCAGACCATGACAGCCCAACCTCCGATGCAGCGGTGGACATCTAAGTCTCGGTGTCATCAAGTGAGAGGGCGGCCATCCGAAGATGGAGCTCACTCGAAGCTCACTCGAAATTTGCAACAATACATACCGTTCTGGAGGACCGGACCCAAAGGACGCCTGGCAAGAAAGAAACCCAGCTCGACCGTCTGCCGCTGCGTGTCACACACTCTTGACCGGGAGATCGCTCTCGTTCACTCTCTGTCTGTCTGAAACCCAGCTGGAGGAACCCTCATCGACTCTCTCAGAAGGCTGTTGAAGTCTCTGAAGTGAAAATGATGCTTGGCTTTGCGCATGCTGTGCTCTTATAGCAAATTGATTGCAACGAGCATCAGGTGCGCAAGCTGAAGCTGCCAACTCATTGGCATTTCATTGGAACGTTTACATACTCTTTCAGATGATTGGCTTTCTGAATGAAATCCCCAAAGTGGAAGTTTCCACATAGCATTGAAGTTCCCCTCCCGAAGGGGAACTTGTACTGCTGGGTCAGGATCAAACAGAAAAAATTCAATTCAATTCAATTCATCTTTATTTGTATAGCGCTTATACAATGTAGATTGTGTCAAAGCAGCTTCACATGGAAGTTTATAGTGAATTGAAACAGTGTCAGTTCAGTTTTCAGTGTTTAAGTTCAGTTTAGTTTAGCTCAGTTCAGTGTGGTTTAATAATCACTACTGAGAGTCCAAACACTGAGGAGCAATTCCATCGATGCGCAGCTCTACAGATCCCGAACCATGCAAGCCAGTGGCGACAGCGGCGAGGAAAAAACTTCACCAATTGGCATAAGTGAAGAATTTAAAAAACCTCGAGAGAAACCAGGCTCAGTTGGGCACGACCATTTCTCCAATGGCCAAACGTCTTGTGCAGAGCTGCAGTCTAGGCGCAGTAGCTGGACCTCCGCGAAGACACGTCTGTCCTTGGAGCATCAGAGGAATCAGTCTTATGCTCTCCATCATGACCACCACAGCAGCAGCTCAGGATACGGCCTGGTCCGGGAGCCTTGGGATCGTCTCGTCGCTGGTCTTGGATCGCATCAGTGGCACTGCATAGTCTGAGGGCCTCGAGATGAGTACCCCCAGGTGGAAATACAGAATAAGGAGAATAATTAGCGTAGCTGCTGTTCATAGTGTATATAAACAAGAAGCAAAATCGTGTGTGGGGCACATCATGCGTCATACCGCTATGTAATGCACTAAGTGTATGCTTTGCTAAAAAGATAGGTCTTTAATCTAGTTTTGAAGAGTGAGAGTGTGTCTGAGCCTCGGACATTATCAGGAAGGCTATTCCAGAGTTTAGGGGCCATAAATGAGAAGGCTCGACCTCCTTTACTCGATTTAGCTATTCTAGGTACTACAAGAAGCCCTGAGTTTTGAGATCTTAAAGAGCGGGTTGGATTGTAGCGAGACAAGAGGTTGGTTAGATAAACAGGAGCTAGATTATTTAAGGCTTTATAGGTAAGAAGCAATATTTTAAATTCAATACGAAACTTAACAGGCAGCCAGTGTAAGGAGGATAAAATTGGGGTGATATGATCATATTTTCTAGACCTGGTAAGAACTCTGGCAGCTGCATTTTGTACTAGCTGAAGTTTGTTAATAGAGGATGCTGGGCAACCAGCAAACAGAGCATTACAGTAATCCAGCCTAGAAGTCATGAAAGCATGAACTAGCTTTTCTGCATCTGAGATGGATAGCATATTTCGCAATTTAGCAATATTTCTTAGATGAAAGAAGGCAGTTTTTGTGACATGGGATATATGATTTTTAAAGGTTAAATTGCTGTCTAATATGACACCCAGATCTTTTATAGTAGAGCTAACGCTAACTTTGTATCCCTCTAACTGCAGGTCGAGTTGTGAGAACTGCTGTGTACAGGATTTAGGCCCAATAAGTAATAATTCTGTTTTGTCTGAGTTTAAGAGAAGAAAATTGTTGGTCATCCAGTCTTTAACATCTTTAATACACTCAGTTAGCTTAGACAGTTTAGACATCTCATCCGGTTTAGTTGAAATATATAATTGAGTATCATCTGCATAGCAGTGAAAACTGATCCCATGTTTTCTAATAATGTCCCCCAGGGGAAGCATGTATATTGTAAACAGCAGAGGGCCTAAAACTGATCCTTGAGGGACCCCGTACTTTACCAGTCTTACTTGTGAAAGTTGTCCATTAATATTCACAAACTGGTAACGATCAGCTAAGTATGACCTAAACCATTGAAGAGCCTGTTCTTGGACACCTGTAGAATATAAGCGGTCTATGAGAATATTGTGGTCAATGGTGTCAAAAGCGGCGCTAAGATCTAGTAGAACTAATAGTGAGATGCACCCTTGGTCGGCAGCTAAGAGTAAATCGTTGGTTATTTTCACTAATGCGGTTTCTGTGCTGTGATGAGGCCTGAAACCTGACTGAAACACTTCAAAAATATTGTTCATCTGCAGAAAGGAGCATAATTGGGTAGAAATAACTTTTTCTAGTATTTTAGACATAAACGGAAGATTTGAAATAGGCCTATAGTTAGCTAGGTTGCTGGGGTCCAGTTGTGGTTTCTTAATAATAGGTTTAATAACAGCTAGCTTGTAAGGATTTGGAACATGGCCTAAAGCTAAAGAAGAGTTGATAACGTTAAGGAGAGGTTCTCCTATAACAGGTAGCAAATCTTTCAGTAATTTTGTTGGAATTGGATCTAACATACATGTAGCTGGTTTGGAACTATTTATAACTTTATCTAGCTCTTCCTGTTCTATGATTATGAAGCATTGTAGGTTATTTTGATTCAGTGGAATGTTTACTGGATCTGGAGTATAAGGTGGTGCAGAAAGTTTAACATCTTCTATTTTCTGTCTAAAGTCTTCTATCTTATCACTGAAAAAATTCATGAAGTCATCACTACTAATATGCGGTGGGACATTTTGTTCCAAGGATGACTGATTATTTGTTAATTTAGCAATGGTGCTAAATAAAAATCTAGGATTGTTATGATTATTTTCAATCAGTTTGCGGAGGTGCTCAGCCCTGGCAGATTTAAGAGCCCTCCTATAGCTGGACATACTGTCTAAAAAAAAAGAGTTGGATCTTTGCATTTACTTTGGTGCATGCGTTTCGAGTCTGTGCATCAGTATTTTAAGACTGTTTTAAACTAGCAGCTATAGACATTTCAATAACATTGCTCACATCAACTGAGAAGCACAAGATGAAACAATGCTAAGAATTTTCTCTGCCCAACATCCTTGATGAGATTGACACATTCAGGGTTTCAAATTAGACTGTTGACGTGTGCATGTGTGACTGCTAATGGAGAAGAAATTACTCTTTCCTAATGAAATACATTTTAAATGTCAATACTGAACTGTTTTCTGTGTGGCAAGTTTTTAATACTGGTGTATGATTCATATTTCCATGCAAATACAGTAAAAGTTGACTTTGAATGGGGTGTTATAAACCAAGACAGACAGACTTTCAGGCCCTTATAACATACTTTGCTGATAAACTGTTTCTTAAGAATGTTTAGAAATTTTAAAATTAAATGTGTTTTTGAGATCTAAAGTTATAAAGGATATAAATGACTCTTAATGAAATGTTCCAATTTACTGCTGGAAAAAGATTGCTTTGAGATTCTTGATGCTTTTAGAAAATGTAGAATGCAGTGCACTAGCAAAAATTTACTTCATGAGGTCTAGTGCTGTTTTGGAAAAAAATACTTTGTTACATTGGTAAAAATGCTCAGTGAAATGGGATGTATGTACTGATGTTGAGAACATTTTTTAATAATAAGCTTTTTTGCTGTTTCATAAAATGTTTTGAAACGTTTAAACAACCTTTTTTTTAAGTTTATGCATCTGGTATGACATTGTGATAGCTTAAAACTTTCATCCTCTGAAAAGGTGACAATGAAATTGTTTTGAATCTTTAATTGTGTGTTTGTGATAAAATGTTAAGGTATAAAGTTACAATTATTGTGCAGTTTGTACTCATGGAAAAAGATTGCTTTGTATTCTTTTAAAAATATTTAATGTTTAATAAATGTGAGAAACGAAATTCAATGTGCTGTGTATGGAGTACAAATTTGAAATAAAAGGGTACAAAATTCATTTCTATGGAAGAGAAATTGTACCTTTTTTAAAGGTACATTATTGTACCATAGCTCAAGTAATGTACAAATTAGTCAGCAGGGGTACATATTTGACCCGTGAAGTTACATACTGCTAGGTTACAAATATGTACCCATGTAAAAGGGTACAACAGGTGTACCCTTGAGGGTACTGCCCCAGTGACAAGCCATTCTACCCCTTAAGGTACAAATTTTGCACATTTTTTCTGACAGTGTATCAGGAAGGCTATTCCAGAGTTTAGGAGACATAAATCAGAAGGCTCGACCTCCTTTCCTCAACTTTGCTATTCTAGGTACTACCAGAACCCCTGAGTTTTGAGATCTTAAAGAGCGGGTTGGATTGTAGCGAGACAGAAAGTTAGTTCGATAAACAGGAGCTAGATTATTTAAAGCTTTATAGATAAAAAGTAATACTTTATAATCAATACGAAACCCAACAGGCAGCCAGTGTAAGAAGGATAAAATTGGAGTGATATGATCATATTTTCTAGACCTGGTAAGAACTCTGGCAGCTGCATTTTGTACTAGCTGAAGTTTGTTAATAGAGGATGCTGGGGAACCATTGAACAGAGCATTACAGTAATCCAGCCTAGAAGTCATAAAAGCATAAACTAGCTTTTCTGCATCTGGGATGGATAGCATACTTCGTAACTTAGCAATATTTCTCAAATGAAAGAATATATAATGTTGCATCAGCATCCATCAGCCTGGTATACTGAGCAGAGCAAAGACAGTTGACATTCCGCCACAAGATGGTGACAGAGAATGCATAATAAGCCCTTAGAGGACAACTAATCAGATCAATTCAACTAGTTAAATCATTATTAAACTGGTAAATTAAACTGGTAAAATATATATATTTTTTGTATGTTGTAGTGCTGTATTTATACCATAGTAATCTGCAAGTGTTTCTGGTAGTGTTTGCTTTGCATTACCTTTTTCAGGGTTAATTATTGTGATCTCCCGACTGCAACAGAGAAATACTGGGAAATGTCTCTACACTGATTTCATGCCGTTCAGCCTCATAATCTTATAATGTGAGCTAGAGAGTCAATCATCTTTGCTCAATGACAGGCTAATGGCTGCCGACACACAAAGAAGTCTCTCAGAAATTTTAGGAGAAAATGCAGTTGTTGAGATTGCAACCATGTAGTTTATTTATGAGGATAGTGCCTATTTTAAATATGTATAAAGTACATTGTTGTCCCACAGCAGCACTATTTGTCAAACTGTAGAGTGTCCTCTGCTTGTGGCTGTATGTGGACGGAGTAATGAAGGGTTAAGAGGCTGTAGGAGTGTTGTTTTTTTTGTTTTGTTTTTTGCAGAATATTAAACGGCTATCAGCCAATCAGATCAAGAACCAGACAGAACTGTTGTATGTGTGTGTGTATATATATATATATATATATATATATATATATATATATATATATATA
>CAIGQZ010032266.1:9671258-9692297 GCA_903798205.1 Danio tinwini | reverse complement strand
GCAGAGGTCACTCTCACCGGACTATTAAACACTACATATCCCACAATTCTCCTCGGCTCACTGATCATGCTGCACCTGAGACTCACCACACACACACACATATAAGCAGCATTCACCCTCACTCTGTTGCGAAGTCTTGTTCTGCCCTGCTGACATTTCTGAGCGATTCCATTACTCCTCGTTGTATTTACTGTTGCCAACCCGGACTTTCTTGACTCTGTATTGCCTGCCGCCTGCCCTTGATCCTTGCCTGCCTTACGACTACGATATTGCCTTGCCCTTGTATCTGCCTGGAAGCCCTATTACTCTTGTGAGTTCAGTCATCTACTTATTGTGTGTTTGTAATTAGACTGTGTCTAATAAATGTGCTGCAAATGGATCCCTCGTTGTCTGAGTCTGCATTACAGAAGACTTCGACAAACATGGATCCCGCAGCTATGCAACAGTTGTCGACTGAGCTCCTAACGCAAAGTCAAGTGCTCGCCGTTCACCAACAACAGCGGTCTCATCTCACACAGCTAACTGAAGAACTAGTGAAGGCTCTACAGGGCTTAAATATCCCCACATCGGCTCAACCCGTCACTGTGGATCCTCCGACTAACCCTGTACCAGGTACCTCTTGTTATACTTCTAATCCTCGCCTATTTCCAGAAAAATTTTATGGCAACCCGACTAAATGCAAGGGATTCCTGTTACAGTGCAAATTGTTTGTCACTCAACAACCTCATATGTTTGCCACTGAACACAGCAAAATCGCCTTTGTGTGCTCATTACTCACAGAAAAGGCGCTGGATTGGGCCACCGCAGTTTGGCACAATAAAGCTCCCATGTTTGCCACCTTCCAGGAATTCCTTGAGAGGTTTTGCATTGTTTTTGATCACCCCGCTGGCGGAAGGAGCGCAGGAGAGGAGTTGTTGATGCTAAGCCAGGGTGACCAATCAGCAGCGGAGTTCGCTTTACACTTCCACACGCTGGCTGCTCAAACCGGATGGGCTGACGATCCACTGAAAACCCTCTATCGCAAAGCTCTGAGCTCCGCTCTACAGACTGAGATGGCTTGTCGTGACGAGGCGAGATCATTAGATCAGATTATTGAACTTTTCATTCGTCTAGACAATCTGCTTCGCACACGGAAACCGTCACTGACATGCTCATCTTCTCCCAGGTCAAAAGTTCCGCTCGTTTCCCAAGTAATGACCGATTCCATGCAACTCGGTCACCCCCCACTGTCTCTAGAAGAACGTGAACGAAGATTGAAACAGAGTCTATGCCTGTACTGTGGTCATCCGGGTCATTTCAAAGCTCATTGCCCAAACAAACCAGCTATCAAAGCTTTGTCGGTGAGTTCTACCATTCTCTCATTCAATAATCAGAGTCTAAATGTGCCAATAACCCTCACCGTGGACGAAGTAATAGTAAATGCCATAGCCATGGTCGATTCGGGTGCGGCTGGAAATTTCATGGATTATACTTTTGCCGTTAGACATTCCATACCCTTAATGCCCTATGATTCTCCCTTAGCAGTCACGGCGATAGATGGACGCCCTCTAGTGGAGGGTAAGGTGAACTACCACACTTCTCAGATTTCCCTCAGAACTGGCTCGCTTCATGAAGAGGAGATAAGGTTTTATATCATTCATTCTCCCAAACACGCCGTAATTTTGGGTTTACCGTGGCTACAGAGCCATAATCCTTGCATTTCCTGGCAAAAGAATGAGATTGAAAGATGGAGTGAGAAGTGTTTGACTAAATGTTTGAGATCTGTTCCAGTACAAGTCAATGCCGTAAGAACGATAGCAGAGGAATCGTTGGATCAAGGCATTCCCCCGTATTACTCAGACCTGTCAGAGGCGTTCAGTAAGCAGAAAGCCACTAAGCTACCACCCCATCGTGAATGTGATTGCGCCATTGAACTTCTGCCTGGTACACTGCCCCCTCGTGGAAGAATCTTTCCATTATCCCAAACAGAAACCGAAACCATGAATTCCTACATCCAGGAAGAGCTTAAAAAGGGATTCATACGGCCTTCAACATCACCAGCTTCGGCCGGTTTCTTCTTTGTGAAAAAGAAAGATGGCGGATTACGCCCATGCATCGACTACAGGGGGTTGAATGAGATCACCGTGAAGTATCGCTACCCGCTACCTTTGGTCCCAGCAGCTTTAGAACAATTACACTCAGCCAAGTACTTCACAAAGTTGGATTTACGCAACGCCTACAACTTAATTCGAATAAAGCAGGGTCATGAATGGAAAACCGCGTTTTCTACTGCCAATAGCCACTATGAATATTTGGTCATGCCCTTCGGACTAGCTAACAGTCCTTCCGTGTTCCAGGCCTTTGTTAACAAAGTATTCCGTGATATGTTAAACAGATGGATTGTGATCTACATTGATGATATTCTGATTTATTCAGATTCCTGGGAAGAACATATCAGCCATGTCCGAGCAGTCCTGCAGAGGCTGATCAAGAATCGACTTTACGCCAAATTAGAGAAATGTGAGTTCCATAAAACCTCTATCTCCTTCTTAGAGTACATCATCGGAACTGAAGGAGTGGCTATGGATGAGAGGAAAGTGGAGGCTGTGCTCAACTGGCCCAAGCCTAAGTCACTCAAGGAACTACAGAGGTTCTTGGGTTTCGCTAACTTCTACAGAAGATTCATTCGGAATTTCAGTACCGTGGTGTCACCACTTACCACGTTGATCAAAGGTGGAAAATCTCGCCTAAGATGGAATGATGCAGCGGAGAACGCATTCGTAAGACTCAAGTCTCGCTTCGCCACAGCGCCCATACTATGTCATCCCAACCTACCATTCACCGTAGAGATCGATGCATCCAATACAGGCATTGGGGCGGTATTATCTCAACGGCAAGGGGATCCAGCCAAACTCCATCCATGTGCTTTCTTTTCTCGCAAACTTAACCCCGCTGAAATGAACTACGATGTGGGTAACAGAGAACTCCTAGCCATGAAGGCCGCCATGGAGGAGTGGAGACATTGGTTGGAGGGAGCCAAGCATCCGTTCACGATTATCACCGATCACAAGAACTTGGAGTACATTCGTTCAGCGAAAAGATTAAATCCCAGGCAGGCAAGATGGGCACTATTCTTTACACGGTTTGACTTCTCAGTTACATACATCCCAGGCTCCAGGAACATTAAGGCCGACGCCCTGTCTCGTTTGAGTGAAGAAGTGGAGGTGGAGAGAGAGGATCAACCCATATCGTCATGGCACCCATAGTATGGGACATTGAGACCGAGTTATCACAAGCCCTTACACAGCACCCTGCACCCGAGAATTGCCCAGAAGGTAAAACTTTTGTTCCTTCCTCATTAAGAGAGAGACTCATACAGGAGATCCACTCCACGCCCAGCTCTGGTCACCCCGGTATTACTGGCACCATTGACCTAATCAAGGATCGCTACTGGTGGCCTACTCTACACAGAGAAGTCATAAATGTTGTTAATAGATGTACCCTCTGTAGTATGCACAAACACTCTCGTCATTGTCCAGCCGGTCTATTGCAGCCACTTCCCATTTCCCGTCGACCCTGGTCCCACATAGCCATTGACTTCATCACGGACCTTCCTCCCTCTCAGGGCAATACCACCATTCTCACGGTCATAGACAGATTCTCCAAGGCATGTAGACTCATACCCATAGTCAAGCTACCCACCGCTTTAGAGACAGCGGAACTCCTATGCAATTATGTATTCAGGTTTTACGGTCTCCCAGAAGACATTGTATCAGATCGTGGTCCCCAGTTTACCTCCAGAGTATGGTCCGCGTTCTTCAAGAGTCTCGACATCAACGTCAGTTTAACTTCCGGGTATCACCCACAGTCCAACGGTCAGACAGAACGGTTAAACCAAGAAATCACTCGCTTTCTACGTACCTACTGCTCGCAACATCAAGAGGACTGGAGCCGGTTCCTTATGTGGGCTGAGTATGCTCAAAATTCCCTGAGAAAAGCAGCTACAGGGTTGACTCCCTTTCAGTGTGTGCTAGGCTTTCAACCACCACTGTTCCCCTGGTCCGGAACACCCACAGAGCTCCCAGCAATCAGCGACTGGTTCCTACGCAGTGAGACCATTTGGAACTCGGCTCATACTCACCTATCACACGCAGTACGACATTTCAAGGAACAGGCAGATCGCCGTCCCAATCCAGCCTACTCACCAGGACAATGGGTTTGGCTATCCACACGGGACCTCCGACTCAGACTCCCCTGCAAGAAGCTCAGTCCCAGGTATGTGGGTCCTTTCCAGATTGAAAGAGAAATATCCCCTGTGTCTTACCGCCTGACCCTACCTAACCATTACCGTATCTCTACCACATTTCATGCATCCCTGCTCAAGCCCGCTGTTGGTCCAGCTGAGGTGGAGAGGGAGTTGGCAGCCGGTGAGCAGGCTCCACCACTCATCATCATAGACGGCGAGGAGGCATATCAAGTACGTGATATCCTGAGCTCCAGACGCCGGGGCGGGAACCTGCAATATCTGATAGATTGGGAGGGGTACGGCCCGGAGGAACGATCGTGGATTAACAGAGCAGACATTCTTGACCCCTCGTTACTCAGAGAATTTCATCTGCGACATCCGGAAATGCCGGCCCCTCGTCCCCGTGGAAGACCCCGGCGCCGCTTGCCTCCTCACGTCAGGAGCCGTTCGCAGGAGGGGGGCTCTGTCACCGACTCGGTCCCAGTCATTCCCCTCACTGGCCAGCAGAGGTCACTCTCACCGGACTATTAAACACTACATATCCCACAATCTTCCCCGGCTCACTGATCATGCTGCACCTGAGACTCATCACACACACACACATATAAGCAGCATTCACCCTCACTCCGTTGCGAAGTCTTGTTCTGCCCTGCTGACATTTCTGAGCGATTCCATTACTCCTCGTTGTATTCACTGTTGCCAACCCGGACTGTCTTGACTCTGTATTGCCTGCCGCCTGCCCTTGATCCTTGCCTGCCTTACGACTACGATATTGCCTTGCCCTTGTATCTGCCTGGAAGCCCTATTACTCTTGTGAGTTCAGTCATCTGCTTATTGTGTGTTTGTAATTAGACTGTGTCTAATAAATGTGCTGCAAATGGATCGCTCGTTGTCTGAGTCTGCATTACACTACTCATCACATTTCTTCCAAATATGAAATTAATTTGTTGTCATTTAAAGAATTGTTTTACATAAAATAATAAAACCATGCCTTGTTTTCAGACATGGTTATATTCCTTTTTAGGGTTAAAAATTAGTATTTTGTTGAATAATAATTTCAAATTGAAATTTGAAAGAAAATTTCTGAAATAAAATAAAGTGGGGGAAATAAGTATTGAACACATTACCATTTTTCTCAGAAAACATATTTCTTAAGGTGCTGTTGTCTTGAAATTTTCACCAGATGTTTGGTAACAAACAAAGAAATCCCTATATGCAAAGAAAATAAAACTAATTAGTTTACAAATTCAGTCATGTGTAATAAAATGAAATGACACAGGAAAAAAGTATTGAACACATGAAGAAAGGGAGGTGTAGGACAGCAGTGAAAGCCCAGACAGCAGCTGAAATCTTTCAGTAGTTCTTCAGCAACTATCTGCCCTTTGTCATTGTAAATTAATATTAGCTGCTTCAGTTCAACGTCTACATTAGTAGGATGATGAAGATGAAACCAGAGTGGGCATTTCAGCAAGACAATGGTCCAAAACACAGCCAAGGAACTCTCAAATGGTTTCAGAGAAAGAAAATCAAGCTGTAGAATGGCCCAGCCAATCACCTGACTTGAATCCAATAGAAAATACAAATTAAAGCTCAGATTTGTTCTGAACAAGACCCACAGAATCATCAAGATTTTTATACTCTGTTGAAGTCTGAGAAAAAAAATGCCCCTGAGCAATTCAAGTGACTTCATTCTCCATATGGGAGGCATCTTTAAGCTGCCATCACCTAAAAAAAGCCTTTTAAAGTATTATTTACATTCAGTAGTTCAGTACTTTCTCCTTGTGTCATTTCATTGTTATTAGACATAACTCATGTTTCAGATTTATTTTGTTTTGTTTTGTTTTGTTTTATTTTTTTGTATTTGTTGTTTAGGTTTTTACCAAAAATCCCAGAAAAAAAACATGACATGTACAATACTTTTTCCTCACTGTATTTCTATTTATTAAACAGGAATTTTCAGAAACATTACTGTAGTCTTCTGTGTCACTTAGTCTCTTATAAATCATTCTAATAAGTTGAATTGGTGCTCAAGAAACTTTTATTATCAATGTTGAAAACAGTTGTGCTGTTTCATTCTCTTATAAAGATTATTTGATGAACAGAAAGTTCAAAAGAAATTATTTTATTTGAAGTAGACATTTTCTTTTAACAATGTAAAATTCTGTCATTACATTCTGTATCATACATGGAACACAAAAAGAAATATTTAGCAGTCTTTTCTTTTTAATCAAAAGAGACTGGCTTCCCCGAAAGAACAAAAAGAACCATTAAAGTATCATTAAAGAGTCCATAAGAATGTTCACAGTATGCCAGAAGTTGTGTGATAACTTAGAGGAACAAAGTCACTGAAAATAAAATCATGTGAATATTTGTTTGGGTAGCTGGTTAATCTTTACTAATATTACAATATACTAATATTATAAATAGTATACATATAATAATATTACACTTCATTGTAGCATTTGAAATTATATGTCAATGTTTGATAAATTACAATACATGTAAAGTTTAGTTTTTTTTTGGTACATGATTTGTCTCCTGTCATTTCTATATCTATTTGCATAAAAAGGGGAAACGAACTATGAGGTCAAATGTAAAGCAATGCTCTAAATGGCTTTATTTTTATTTTAAATATCAAATAATTAATCTGAAAGAAAATAATTCCATATTTTTATATAATTGTATTTTATAATAAATACATATTTAAATGTTTCGATATAATATAAAATTATTATATCACAATTTTCACTTGCCATGCTTGTTCTGATCAACAGCCATTCTAAACAGGGTTGTGTAAATCAGGCCCGTAACCAGCCAATAGAAAGATGTGGTCCTTTTATCTTAAAATTGGACCTTTTTGCAGTTACTTGCCTCAATTTCTATTAAATTTTGAGGTTTAAATATTGCATTTTAGTGACACTTTAAGCACTATTTTTTGCAGGATTAGCTGTTAGATGGTTATCATAACCACACTTTTGATGCAAAAAAAAATATTCCCTCCATTTTTGTCAGTAAGTGCTAACCATACGTTTTTATGTTTACAAAAAAAGTTGTTTATTTACAAATGTGCATTTAAACAGTACATTCTTACAGCTTTATAAATAATGTAATGAGATAAAAATGTTAAGTTAAAACTTTTGAACAAAGTATGAAAAAATGCTTATTTTTTAAATGCTAACTTATCATAATCCATCATAAAAATAATAATAATAATAATTAGGAATCTAATGAAACTTGTTTTAATTGAAAAACTGGAGCCTATAGGCAAATAACAAATGACCAGATCACAGGTGCGTAGGAAGAGGGGGTTTGGGTGGTCAAAAGACCCACCCCTCACTGACAAAAGTTCCAGAATTTGTCCTATACACGAGCTCATTTGTCATATTTTGACTGCTATGCCATCATAGATATATTACAAATATATTTTATTCTAAATCTTGGACCTTATTCTTGAAGCAAAAAATGATCAATAAAAAGATGTAAAGCACCAGAAGTGGCCCATATTGACTGAATTTAAATGCTTATTTGTTATCCATGAATTTACTTTTTTATAAAGGAGGCTAGGCAATTTGTGAAGCTCTACATTATTATTATTATTATTATTATTATTATTATTATTATTATTATGTTTTATTATTTTTTTTTATTCAAATTGCCAAATTCTTGGAAGGTTGACTGTGCTGGCCAGTTTGTTATTTGCCTAATAAATGACAATAGGCTGTTTTTTGTTTTTGTTTTGAACTGTAACAGATTTCTTTTTTTTTCTAATCATGTAATCTGATGTAATAAAGTAGTATTTAAAAAAATAAGTATATATTCATATTTCTTTATTTTAAATCTTTCGAAAATTTTGGTACGTTAAAAAGTGGTTATGGTGACCACCCAAAAAGCTAATCCACTTAAAAATAATGCTTAAAATGTCACTAAAATCTCTTAATTAAATAGAAAATGCCACGAATAACTGCAAAAAAGGCCACTTTTAGAGAAAAAAAAGAACCAGCCCTTTCACCAGGCTGCCTTCGGGCCTGGATCATGCCCTCAGTCAGAATTTGTCAAAACTTTAATTTGTCTTAAAGTCTTCTTCTATCTGTTATTTTCACAATTCATAATGGCACATACTTTCAAAAATGGGACAAATGAGCTCTTATAAGGGCCAAATTCTGGACTTTGTCAGTAGAGAGCATGGTGCAATCTTTTGGGAGTCAGCTCTTTTTCAACTCATTTTGCTTTCTATTGATTTTTATCGGCAGCTCAATTTTCACATCTGAAGCCTAATTGTTCATGCAATCCCTGTATGCCGTATTCCAATTCTCAAAGAGATGATACAGTCAGGAATAAAGCTGTGTATCAGTGCTGGTGAGAGTGGCCTTGTACCGTAGATTACAGTGCCCTCTGTTGACGGGTTCTTGAATTGTTTCTGTAACATGCCCGGACGCAGATTGAAAAGAAAATTCATGTCTGTTTATGGCACAAAACCACACGGTGTCAACTCAGATCTGGTCTGTTTTAGCTATCGCGTTGATAATAATAGTACTTCTGGTGCTCTCGTGTTATGTGAGTCATCTATGAGAGAGAAAAACATTGGGCCATTTGCAAGCAATTGCTCTTCATCCTACAAAAAAAGTATGAGTTTGATACATCATTTCCTTTTTTTAAGATCAAATTCGTGGCATGCCTTGAACTTATTTTTTTTATTGTGAGCACCAGATAAGCAGTGTGCATTTATTTCCTCTTTAATTATCATGCGAGTCTGCAATGTGTGGTCAGGGCCGCAAAATAAAAGCATTAGGAAAGAAACAAGCTTTAGAAAGAAGTAGTTTGCTTGAATAAGCGTCTATTAGAGCGTTGACCTGTCAGTCCTTTCCTGAAATCAATTCCCCAGAGTTAAGTGTGGATGAAGTAGGAAATATGGTTTCCCCATGCAGCGAGTTTCTGATGTACTTGAGAAGGATGAACTGAGGTTAAGTGGCAGTGTGTTTGTTTTGAGCGCATGAATGTCAAGCACTTTTTTTGGACATGCAAAAATGTTCCAGAAATGTGTCATAACTGTGTGCGAATCAAGGACAAGTCCCACTGTGGGCCATTAGAAATCTAATTAATGAAGTTCAGCTTTGAGTTGCTTTCACGGCTCGTCTTTGTACGTTGAGTTTCATTTCAATTTTGCTCCCCCCTGCTGTCACTCATGATGTGCGTAACACGGCACTACATAATTGAAAACCAAGCGCTGCATCCCAGAATGTCTCTCTCAGCAGATTTCGACGCTGTAAGCCCTTGACCAGCAGAGAATTAATAATTGTTACATGGGTTCCACTTGCTACAGTCACCCTCTATTTGAGCAAAACAGTTAACCCTTGTATTGTGGTGCTGCATCAATATATTGAAAAAAAAATGCCTATTTTGACATGTAACATGGGTTTGTGATGGGTATGTGCTTTTCATTTAAGACTTTTAATTGCAGAAGCCCTTCATTAGCACACAATATGTAATTACAGTTACACAACTGCTAGCCTCGTGCTGATACACTGATGGAAAAACAGGCATCGAGAAAAACAATAGGAGACCAAATTGCTGTGTTAAACTTATTGTTTGTGGAACAAGACATTTCAATCTCTGGTCCAGAGACAGATGGGGCTTGCAAAGAAGAGGAAATTAATTTGTTATTATTCATTCGTTCTTTCTTTCTATCTATCCCAGTCTGTCTTAGGGTCAAAGTTAATTTCAAGAATGCACTGTAAAAATGCAGGCTTCCACACTATTCCTTCATGTTGGCCCAACACAAATCAATTAAGTTAACTCAATATTTTTTTTTACAAATTTAAGTGGATTGAACATAAAATAATTAAATTGTGCCCCAAAAAACAAGAACTGAGTTGTTTCAGCTCACACTATTTACAATGGTTTTACTTTTTCCATTAGAGACTGCTTAAGAAGTTACATGATTTTCACAAAAATAATAAGCAGCGTTATATTTTACTATATTATATACTGAAGTACAGTGGCGTACAGTAACAAATTACAAATACTCAAACTACTGTAATTGAGTAGTTTTTCTCAGGAACTCTTGTACTTTAAGTTGTTTTAAAGATGTGTACTTTTACTTTCCATTGAGTAAAGTTATTAAGTAAAGTTATTAATTCTTGTCTATGGAGATTGCACATAGAAGGTAAAACGCATCATAATGAACTACCTCAAGACATGGGCAATTTATAATTGCAGCAAACTGTTTGGAAGCATTGAAAGTGTCCAAGAAGCTGTCCAAAATCTTTACACACAATGACCAAGAGATGTTTAGATGCATGTCACTGATGAGAAGATGCCGGATGTTTACTGTATGATGACCGAAATGGCCTTAAAAATCGGGTTGACGTCAGAACTCAATGTCAGGCTGACGTCAATGTTCAACGTCCAACCTAAAATCAACCAAATATCAACGCCTAATGATGTTACAGCTTGACATTGTGTGGACGTTACTACTATGACATCTATCAGACGTTGGATTTTGGTTGCCATACATGACAAATGTTTTGATGTCAATATGATCTATGACGTGGCTCAACGCTGGATTTTGGTCACTTTCGTACACAACCTAAAATCAACCAAATATCAACGTCATTTGACATCATTAGACACATCGTTGTCCTTAGACAAGATTAACATCTTATGATGTGTGCCTGCTAGGCAATAACTAAATGCGCTACAGAAAGAGTACTTTTGAAAGGTATACTTGAGTAACACTTACAACTGATACTTTTACTCTACTTGCACTACATTTTTGGGCAAGTAATGGTACTTTAACTTAAGTATGATTTTTCAGTTCTCTTTCCACCACTGCTGAAGTATCGTGTGGCAGCCCAGCTCAAAAATAATCCACGTTGACATGACAGGAATAAATTACATTATACAATGTATTAAAATAGAAACTATATTTTAATTTTAGATTTTTTGATAATGTAATTTGTTCAAATAAACACCTTGAAGACAGCTGTAGTAAGCACAAAAGACT
The DNA here is from genome assembly GCA_903798205.1 of Danio tinwini. Taxonomy (NCBI): domain Eukaryota; kingdom Metazoa; phylum Chordata; class Actinopteri; order Cypriniformes; family Danionidae; genus Danio; species Danio tinwini. The sequence goes on along the minus strand of CAIGQZ010032266.1, from coordinate 9,681,069 downwards.
ACTTTAAAAAATATAAGATATTTGAACTAACCTCAGACATTTGAACAGCAGTTTGCCAAAACTGAAGATTAAAGGTAATAATGTCCATCATAAGATCTTGATGTATCAACAAAAGCCATGGGTTTGAATTTGGCTTTACATGCATGTTGTTTGATTCTGCAAATAGCAGTTTGAAGCAAATGTTCCTTTATATTCTAATAAAGCTAAACGTCACCATCTTCAATGGTGTGAGGGTACGTAAATTAATTTGCAAGTGTTAATTAGCAATTAGCAAGTTTTTATTTTTGGATGAACTATCCCTTTAATGCCAGTTGACAACAGGCTCACTGGAGATGCATGCTTCAGCCTAAATGTTTGTAAAACTGTAAAAACGAAATTCAACACATTTGACTGCCGTTTATAGGTAAGATGGATGATGTAAAGGACATATTTACAGGGATATATTATTGGCAAATAAATGATCATTTTTATGCAGTTCTTTACACAACACTAAAGAAATACATAGCCTGATCTCATGAGGAAATGTAAAAATGTTATGCATTGTCAGAAACTAATTCCTATGAAAACATAACATTTTAAAAAGGAGGAAAGTCCCCAAACCACATCCCTAACCTTCCCCCTCATCGGGGGATCAGCAAATTATACTAAAATGTGATTGTTAAAATTAATATGAAATTGCTACAAGGGGAGTCAACAAGGGGAAATGTAACTTTAGCCATTGATTAAGCACTGTGAGTAGCCCGTTTCAGCATTGTGATTTGAATTCAAGCCCACTTAACGTTTGATGTGCGAACATTATTTGTGACCTGTTTTGTTCTGGTACCTGGTTATTTATTTACCATGCTTTTTAAGTTGTGCCAGAAAGTTTTTCCTCCTTCTTTTTATAGTCCAGAGGCAGACATCCCAAGTCTCCCGGAAGTACTGTGAGTCTCTCGCAAATTCATAGAGACTTCCGGATGCCCGCAAACGAATGATAATCTCCCGGAAATCGCTCGTCTCCCTTCCGCTTCTCAAATATGTTGCGAACCCCTCTCCACCGCATCCCTTGTTGCTCTTCTTCACACACACGTCGCGCGCACTCCGCCTACACCCCACCCGGTCTTCACTTACGCTAAAACCTGTTTAAAACAATAAATGCTTAATGCGGCATAGTCTGTCTGAGTCTGTCCTCATTTCGAAGTGTAGCCTAAATATAGTCATAAATGGTGGTTATTCTGACAAGAGACTCAGTTGTTGTTATTTTTAGTTGCTTTAATAGTGTGGATCACTATTTTCTTTTTGATCCTCACAATTTTGGAATCCAGTTGTGGGCTGAATTGAACGGCTCAGCGGGCTGCCAGTTGCTGATCAGTTGCCTAAGGTATCAAGACATTTGTGCTGCCCATTACATTACAAACCACAGGAGAGGGCAAAATATTCAGCAGGATAGTACTCCTTCTCATACTTCAGCCTCCACATCAAAGTTCCTGAAAGCAAAGATGGTCAAGGTGCTCCAGGATTGGCCAGCCCAGTCACCAGAATGAACATTATCGAGCATGTCTGTGGTAAGATAAAGAAGGAGGCATTGAAGATGTATCCAAAGAATCTTGATGAACTCTGGGAGTCCTGCAAGACCGCTTTCTTTGCCATTCCAGATGACTTTATTAATGAGTTATTTGAGTCGTTGCAGAGATGTATGGATGCAGTCCTCCAAGCTCATGTGAGTCATACACAATATTAACTCTTTTTCCACTGCACCATGACTTTATATTCTATACTGGACATTATTTTAGTTAGGTGGCAAGATTTTGTCTAAGAACTTACTGTCCTAATAATTAAAAGTCAAGACATGAATATATTTTATTTTGGTAATCTAGAGGCCTTTGCCTTTCATAAAAGCCACTTCTGATAACAAATGATCAACTAGAAGTCGTTATTATTTTCTGTTTCTAAAACTTGGATAGGCGACAAGACTTTGTCAGGTAGTGTACAATAAAACATTCCCTAAATAACATGTTTAAGATTAGCAAATATGTAGACAGTGCCCTCTAGTGGATTTGTCACCTGAAACAAAATGTATCTGGAGCAATGTATTTTACATGTTGCAAAAATATAGACTGAGGCACATATTTCCAATGAGTCTGGGCTGAATGTATTTCAGTTGTGATCAAATCAATTCAATTCAATTCATCTTTATTTGTATAGCGCTTATACAATGTAGATGTCAATGTCAAATATGTAGATGCTTATACAATGTCAAAGCAGCTTCACATGGAAGTTTAATCACCCAAAGGGTGGAAGGGTAAATCACCCAAAACAGATCTTAATACCAGGTGTGTTAAGGGGCTTAGTTAAACAAGAAGATCTGGTTCATATGAAAGTGTTTTCTTCTGTCCTCAAAAGCAATTAGCCTACAGCACAGAGAGCTCTTAAAAGAGGTCACAGTAATTGCTAGGAGGTGGGTGATAAAAACGCAACCAGTTAAATTATCATAGGCAGACAGGTCCAGCGGTTTGCGACATCGGTTCTTCATCAATAAACTGCCTCTGTCGTTAACAGGGCCTGGGAGAGAAATTGCAGATTTAATATGGGTGTTAACTTCTTTGAAACCCTACTGAGAAATGTATCGCATTTTAGCTCTTATGACTTTCCTCTTTCCTGGTGGTATAGATTCATAACACATTGGTGTCTCATAAATTGGAGACAACTCTGCTGTGCTTTTGTTGGCAACCCCGTCTGAGCGTTCCTGATGTCCGACGAGATTCCTGTGTGAGTGACTGACGTTGTTTCAGTCCTACAGTTAAAGCAATTTGGAGATTTCAATAGAAAGCCCAATAGAGTGACAGCGCAGGAAAGAGGCTGAAAGCCCAGCAAGCGGAGAGCTCTATCTGAGTGGTTTGAACATGGCAGATAGTTTCATAAAAATTTTGTAGTCATTTTTCCGGATCCAATATTGTGAGATGCGCATGAACGCACTTTATCATCAAACACAATGCCTGACAGAGATCAGAGTAGAGGAATCGAGTGTGATGGAAGGGCCATTACCGAAAGCTGTTCTTTTCTAACACTGAGAGTTTCCTTCACATAAAAATGAAGTTTGCTGTCTAGCTCTATTTGTATGAAAAAAGTATCCTAATGGTTGTGTTTGAAGTCTAAATTGTCTTCTGTAGAGTTTCTGATGATGGGATTTGCATGACTTCCTTACACCCAAAGGCTATCGGCAATCAAAAATGGTCCTATAGACAGTGTTGGGGGGTAAAGCATTACAAGTTACGTGAGTTACGTAATAATACTTTATAAGTAACGAGTTAAATAACGCATTACTTTTCAAAAAGTTACTGTTTTTAAAAATGTAATGCGAGTGCTTTTTAGTTTCGTTAATTCACTTAAAAAAAATTGCTCAATTAAAATAATCATAGTCATGTTGAATCCTGCACGCAATAAGAGAATGCAGGAACAGACAGAAAGGAGAATGGCAGAGCCTTACATTTCTGTGATAGAAATATTCTCTTTATTTTGAACACTTGGAAGAAAAGGAAAACACAATTATCTGAATGGACAGTGATTTTACGTTTTACAAATTTTTACAATCACTATGACAGTTTTTTCGATACATTTAACAAGTTTCCTAAACTCTTAAAACGGTTAGCACAACATCTATCTTTGTAGGCTATACAATTAACACATTTCTTGTTGCTTTGTTACAAAATACGGTTAACACCAATTTCAAATGCTTGAACTTTTTTTATACACAAGCTCAACAAAGACCAAAACAAAGTAATTTTACAGTCAAATAAGGTATATGCATCGCTAGTGTTTCTTCCCTTACTGATAAACTTCCGGTGAACGATTAATGTGACTTTTTTTCATTTTATACGGTTCCTTTTACAGCATCGATGTTGTAATGTAATTAAAATATAATCAGTTAAGTAGACTTTGGCATTCATTCAGTTGCTCAAGCGTAAACCGAGGTGAAAAGCCATTTACACGCATGCACCCGTCAGGATTAGCAGACTAGCGCAGAAGCTCCATTGAATATACTGAGGTAAAATAAATGTTCATATTTTAAAGACATGGCAGGGAAAATGAAATTAAATGCAGTGCTTCGTGTACATTCTGAGACCTACTTTATATCGGATATCACTCAGGCAGTGGAGCTCGCTGAATTTTAAAGAAAACAGACCTTTAACGCACCAATTTTGTAAGTGCATACAGTTCAGCGGAAGCGCTTGACACAGGTAACTGAAAAATTAAAAGTCCTTTAGCAAACTTCTGCATATACCCTATTTACAAATGCTTTCACATTGTATGTCAGAACAGATAACCTCATGTTCTAAACATAACTTATATAGGCTAAAGTCTAAGTGAACAGCTGTTCATATCGTGAATTAAAACGAAAATATATTTCATGTATTTTATTCCATTGTCAATGAGAAAGAGCTTATCACAGTTATATAAATATATAAATCATAGCAGATTCCCATCTAGGAATCACACTCAGGTTTTTCCAGTCACACGATCATGTGTTCTAAAAGAGGACTCTTTGGTCTTATCTTGTGTGGAAAAGAAACAACAAGAGAATTCTTCCTGTGCCTTGCCAGAGAAGATCTCAGATGTGATGTGAATGAGTACATGTGGCCAAATGCAAAAGACCAGGCAGAATAGACAATTACTTTGTTTTTTTATTATTATTCTGGTGCTTTTTCTGTTTGTATATCTTGCAGTTATGTAGTCCATTTGCAAATAAAGTCTGTACTGCAGCAATTCTATGCCTGTTTATTTATTTTTTTTACATAAATTGTACATTTTATAAAGCTACTCTGAGATGGTCTTTCATTTTTTTTGTATTAAATTTCTGCAGCAATGCAAATGCATACATTTACTAAACCCAACCAAACAAAAATGTTGAGAGGCTTCAAATATGAGGGCAGACCTGACACATAAAATAATGTAGTTTCTGTCATTTCAGCTGATGTTTTGAATAATTATTTGATTTTACGTTATTGCAAAGCTCCTCTATTGAAGAAAAAAATACCTGCAAGTTCTGAAAGAGATCAAGCCTCAGCCAGGTAATAAAAAGTAATGCAAAAGTAACTTAAAAAGTAACATAATGCACTACTTACCATAAAACATAACAAAGTAACGCAAATATTACTTTTTTTGGGGAGTAACTCAATATTGCAATGCATTACTTTCTAAAGTAACTTTCCGCAATATGGATTGTATTCATGTGAATATATCAGCATAAGTATTCTGAAAGAAAACAGAATTACGGTTGAAGGTATATTTTTAATGTAAATAAAAGTAAAGGAAGCTTATAGTTTTTCACGTCATTTTGATTACACATCCAGAATAAAGACTTTCTGATAATTTTGTCATCCCCTAATCATATAGATATTAATTTCTTTCTTCAGTCGAAATACAATTTAGGTTTTTGAGGAAATAATTCCAGGATTTTTTTCCATATTGCAGACATCTGTGGTTCAAATTGCAGTTTCAGTGTACACTGTAAAAAAATATCCGTAAATTAGCAGTTTTCCGTATTTTGTGATTCATGTTTTTACTTTTATTTTTCCCCATTAGTTTATGCTTTTGAATTGAATTTTAACCTTGCAAATTTGTAAAAAAAAAAAAAAAAAAAAAAAAAAAAAAAAAAAAAAACACCTTTTGACATTTGTAATAGTTTAATACCTGCTATAATAATAATTGTAACTGATAAATTGTCAGGGTTGGTGTTTACGGTGCAATGAACACCCATACATTTTCTGTTTACAGACCTATTTATCTGTATATTATTTCTTACACGTTACATTATTTCAAAGTAAATGTCTAAATACTAAAATGTCAATAAAAGTCACTTTGTTAAACTCTGGGGTTGAATTTTCAACATCAAAAGTTGACAGAGAAAAGATCAAGGTCTCATAATGCAATTCACAACCCATGTATATTTAAATGGTATTTCTCATGTTTAACAAATAGAACTCGGATGAAACTTGGATGAAAAGAACAGTAGTACTGGGGTTCCACGAGGCTGTGTCAGCTCACCTATTCCTTTTACACTTTTTACAAGTGAATGTTTAAGTAAGCATTCAAAGAATTAGATTTTTAAATATTTGATAACACAGCCTTACTAAGTTTACTTTATGAGCATGATGATATAAGTGTTATCTACCAGTCAGAAATTAGCCGCTTTGGTGTGATAAAAACAAGCTTAAAATCAATACAAAGAAAACAGAAGAGATGGTATTTGACCCAAAGTGTAGAGTTGACCATCGTCAAGTGGTTGTACATGACCATCCTTTTACGCAGTCAGAGACCTGTAAGTACTTGGGCATTTACATTGACAGTTCTTTTACATTGAAAACACACATAGAGTGGGTTTGTTCTCATTCACACCAGAGATTGTGTTCTTTATGGAATATAAAAGTTTTTACTGTCTTTTTGGAGTTAACAAAAAGCTTATGATGTTGTTTTATAAAGCTGTTTTAGAAAGCATTGTCAAGTATGGTATCACACTGTGGTTTGGCAACCTATCTGTACAGTGTAAATTGAAGTTGATGCATCTCATAAAGACAGGATGGAAAATTGTTGGGCACTATAAATATTTTAATCCTCAAGTTTTATCTGATAATTGTGTCCTTAATCAGGTGGAAAGGATTCTGAATGATCCAACAATTTTTTCGCACATTATGAACTGCTTCCCTCCCTCTGGTAGGAGATATAGAGTCTCAACCTGTAGGTTGAACCGATATAAGAAATCCTTTGTACCCATTTTAGTGGATTTAGGGTTAGGGTAAACAAGAGTAAAACAATCCTAATTAGCATAATAACTATTGCAACTACTGTATTTTTTATTATTTTTATAGAATGTCTGCAGCAATATGGTGGTCAAGGACAATTAGGGTTACTACTACTACTTACCACTACTACTTGTGAATCACAAAATATGGAAACTGTTAATTAACTGAGTGTAGATTTAAAATCATCTGTTTGATCTAGTTAAAGAAAATACCAAGTCAAAGAAGTCATTTTCTTTTAAAAAATTTTTTATAATATTAAAATACATACATAAAAACATTTAATGAGTAATAATTAGAGTAAATTAAAGTTGTAGTGTTACTTTTAGTCAAAAATGTGTATAAATAGATTATAAAAATAAAGTGTTTATCCATCAGCTTTATTATACAGAGGTCATTTTTACAAACAGAAAGCCTTTAGTGGTTGTGCTTTATAGATCTCAGAGTGCTTCTCATGGACAAAATCTTTATCTAGCTATTTATGAAATGTCATGCCAAGGTTTTATAATGTGCTCCCTATTCTCTTGTTTATGGAGACATAAATTGTGTTATTCACTGACAGGAATAATCAAATATTAACTATCGGACCCCATTTATGCAATTCACAAATTGAGTCTATAAAATCTGAAACGGTTTGAATCATAAGCAGCAACAGATCATTTCTGAAACTTTCCTACGATGAGCAATCTAGTTTTAGTTTTTGTCGAGGCCTATGGCATCTTTTTTTCATGGCATTTTGCATTAAATAAATCATAAGAGGTGTAATTTTCCTATAGAGAAGCACTGTTGCTGACAGCTGTGTGGGCTACAGAGGTCTGATTCTTACAGGGCTCAGAAGCGTCTGTAGTTTTCATTTAAAGGTTTTGAAGAGTGCTATGAAATTGGAGGTGTCTGAGAAACTGTCAGGACTTTGAGCTTGTTAATTTATGAGCTCATCGTTGAGGAACTCCACCAGGCATAGCATGTGCCACGGCGTTGCAGAGCATTTCATTGATCTGTTCACATTAAATATGTCCAAGACCCTCCGTCTGACAATTGATGAAATTTCACTCACAAAGTATCAGTTTGAGCTCTCACGCTTTCCCAAAAATGTGTGGCATTTAAAATCACACAGCCTCTGTAATTAGACAGGTCTATCCTCTCCTGCGACATCTTGCTTGTTGTTATATTATGCAGACCTCTTTTCTTTGCCCCAAAATGTTCCCACATCAAAAAAAATAAAAACTATACAATTTTGGCATGCATAAATAATCCTTCCTGCTGGACTTGAGTCACTCTTTAATTCATGCTGCTAAGCTAAAAGTGTTCACTTAGTTTCTGTCAGCAGAAAATCTTTATTTTTAACCTCAAAAACACCTTTAGCAGCAAGCTTTCACTCCTTATGAATCATTTAACGTCATTCTCAAGCTCTGCCATTGACAGAACTGTGTTTTATGTACAGTATGCACTTATTTTTTTGCTGGTCTGTAATACTTTACTTAAGAGAAGTGTTCACCCAAACGTGAAAATCTGTCATCGTTTATTACCCCTCGTGCTTTTTGAAAACCATTTTTCTTAAACGGGACAACGGGAGATTTTAGCAGAATGAGCATGAATTGCTCCTTTCTATTAAATTAAATGAATGGTGACCAAATCTGTCACTGAGGCATTACAAAAAGGTAAATTTTTCTTCCTAACATGTCCTTAATGGTACATGTTAATATCTAAAAAGTGTCTACAAATGTGTACCTCATAGTACCTTAAAGGTATAAAAGTGAACTTTAAAGATACAAAAGGGTATCCTAAAGATACTATTGTCCACCTGTGTGGTACAAAAGTGTTATACACACACACTCACCGGCCACTTTATTAGGTACACCTGTCCAACTGCTTGTTAACGCAAATTTCTAATCAGCCAATCACATGACAGCAACTCGATGCATTTTAGGCATGTAGACATGGTCGATCAGGGGCAGTTCAAACAAAACATCACAATGGGGAAGAAAGTTCATTCAAGTGAATTTGCATGGTTGTTGGTGCCAGACAGGCTGGTCTTAGTATTTCAGAAACTGCTGATCTCACAACCATCTCAGGGTTTACAGAAAATGGTCCAAAAAAGAGAAAATATCTAATCAGTGGCAGTTCTGAGGGCAGAAATGCGTTGTTGATGCCTGAGGTCAGAGGAGAATGGCCAGGCTGGTTCGAGCTGATAGAAAGGCAACAGTAAATCAAAAAAACACTCGCTACAACCGAGGTATGCAGAGAAGTATATCTGAATGCACAACACGTCCAACCTTTAGGTGGATTGGCTATACAGCGGCAGAAAAGCACACCGGGTGCCACTCCTGTCAGCTAAGAACAGGAAACTGAAGCTAATTCACACAGGCTCAACAAATTTGGACTAACCATGTCCAATTCCGGTTCACACCAAATTGTTGCTGACCATGTCCATCCCTTTAAGATCATCGTGTACCCATATTCTGATGGCTACCTCCAGCAGGATAATGCGCCATATCATAAAGTGCGAATCATCTCAGACTGGTTTCTTGAACATGACAATGAGTTCACGATACTCAAATGGCCTCCACAGTCACCAGATCTTAATCCAATAGAGCACCTTTGAAACTTGCAGTAACTGTATTATGCTATTGTGTCAATATGGACCAAAATCTTTGAGGAATATTTCCAGAATCTTGAATCTATGCTATGAAGGATTAAGGCAGTTCTGAAAAAAAAGGGGGTCAATTTTATTTAATCTTTGTTATGATCACAGTAAAAATATTTGACTAGATATTTTTCAAGACACTTCTATACAGCTTAAAGTGACATTTAAAGGCTTAACTAGGTTAATTAGGTTAACTAGGCAGGTTAGGGTAATTAGGCAAGTTATTGTATAACGATGGTTCGTTCTGTAGACTCGAAAAAGGGGCTAATAGTTTGACCTTAAATATTTTTTTTATTGTTAAAAACTGCTTTATTCTAGCTGAAATAAAGCAAATAAGAAAAAATATTATCAGACATACTGTGAAAATGTCCTTGCTCTGTTAAACATAATA
>CAIGQZ010032266.1:9660228-9670858 GCA_903798205.1 Danio tinwini | reverse complement strand
ATGAGTTGAGATTCAAATGAAAAACAAATTACAGCCTGAGGATGTGAAACAGTATTATTATATCTATATATAAATATGTATATACACAGTTTTGCATAACAAGAGAAAATCCATGCTTCATTTCAGTTGGTTTAGAAGTATTACAATTTTACTATTATGTAAAGTGTAAGTTTAGTACACTATAGTACACATTTAATCCTTCTCAGTATTAGTTGGATTTATGTTCTTCTTTTTAAGTACATTTAGGCTAAATAAATATATTTAAAAAGATTGCAATTGAAGCCTATAAAACTGTGTCACATCCTCAGGCTGTAATTTGTTTTTCATTTGAATCTCAACTCATGTGTAATGAGATAAAATGCACTCGTATGAAGAACATTTGATCAGTTGGATTCTCTTGACTACTATAATATCTTTAGCTTTTGTTGTTGCTAGGCTACTTGCAAGAAGCACCCAAAATAGCTGCAACAAGTTGTATGTAAAAGCGCTAATAAACCTCTGGCATTTCTGTAGTTTTATGATTTCTGCCTGAGAGAATCTGATGGCTGCTCTCCAAACGCACACACTGTGTCAATGTTGCGGTTAAGGCATGGGGAAAAGTGGCTCTGGAATTTCTGGCAGTTTTAACACCACTCACATACTTAAAAATACACAATTAAAAAATATTTAAGATCCATTAGATCTAAGCTATTACTGCAGAGTTAATGGTGCAAATAAATTAGTGTATTTAGAAGCATGAAATAATGGGAAAATGAAGTTGTATTGTCACTATCACTAAACAAGTCATTAATTGATTCATTCATTCAGTTTGCAAACAAATATACTTTGCACTAACAATTGTGTCCAAAATGTAGGCTACATCACTAAGATTGCTTGAATGTTTTGAATTGTATTTATTAATTTTATGCCATTGGATATAAAATATAGTCTAGTGATGATCTTAAAAAAATACCAAGGCTCTACCAGGCTGTCCAGTCTAAATCTGCACAGATGGCCACCTTATCTAACATTTTGATTTTAAACAGCAGGCAAATATTGCTGCATTCATCCTTGTTGTGTTCAGCCTTTTATCTTACCTCACATTTTCAATCAGTAAAAAGTGGCACTCTAAAATGACTTGACTTGACTTGCACATTAAACCCTAAAAAACCTTCCTTTACAGTTAGACATTGCAATGAGCTTGATTATTTAAAAAATATACAAATATAAATACTGTTTTAAATACTGAGAATCTACTGATATTAAAATGATAATTGTTGTTTGCTTCAAGTACATTAAAATACAACATTAAAATCAATTAAGTGTATACAGACCTGTGCAGAGGGGAAAGTAAATATATGTATTATGCAAGTTTATAGACATTGGCAAATGAAAAGATAGTTCACCCAAAAATGAAAATTTATTTACTCCCCTCTTGATCCAAATCTGTTTGAGTATCTTTCTACTGTTGAATACAAAAATATATATACTGAAGAATGCTGGGGGAACTTAGAACAACTTGATAATAAGGAAATGGTGAGGAACTCCTATTTCATGAACTATCTCTTTAAATACAGTTGAAGTCAGAATTATTAGCCCCCCTTTGATTTTTTTTTTCTTTTTTTATAATTTCCCAAATGATGTTTAACGGAGCAAGGAAATTTTCACAGTACGTCTGATAATATTTTTTTCCTCTGGACAAAGTCTTATTTGTTTTATTTCGGCTAGAATAAAAGCAGTTTTTAATTTTTTTTATCATTTTAAGGTCAAAATTATTAGCCCGTTTGAGCTATATTTTTTCGATAGTCTACAGAACAAACCATCGTAATACAATAACTTGCCTAATTACCCTAACCCGCCTAGTTAACCTAATTAACCTAGTTAAGCCTTTAAATGTCACTTTAAGCTGTATAGAAGTGTATTGAAAAATATCTAGTCAAATATTATTTACTGTCATCATGGAAAAAATAAAATAAACCAGTTATTAGAAATGAGTTAAAACTATTATGTTATGTTATAAATAATATTATGTTTAGAAATGTGTTGAAAAAAATCTGCTCTCCATTAAACAGAAATTGGGGAAAAAATAAACAGGGGAGCTCATAATTCATGGAGGCTAATAATTCTGACTTCAACTGTATATTACAGTGGTAAACATTGTAAACAAAATTTGTAATTACAAGTGTGAATATGTGAATAAACTTTCAGATATGTGTACAATAAGATGAATAATTGCAACATAAAATGGTGGTAAGGTAAGAAAACATGAAGCTTGTGCTGTCATAATGACAGTCTGTCAGTTCAGACCGAATCAAGACTCACATTTTAACCTCTTAAGCCTGGTTTATACTTCTGCGTCAAGTGATCACCGTAACCCACGGCGCAAGCCTCGCACGTATCTGTGCATTTATACTTCTGCTCGCTGTTTCTGTTTTTTCTGCAATACACTTCCGAAACGCTAGCTGGCAGTAGGTGTTTATGTTTCTCTGTGTCGAGTTTCTTCGCTGGTGTTCTGTTTTTTCTGAACACTTCCTTAATGTACAAGTGGCTCAAATTCGCTCATTTTGAGGCGGGAACTGGTGGACATGCAACAACTTTAATCATAAGGTAAACACAAAACAACAGTCTCCATCCGGAGCTCCTTCATGGGACTCCACACTTGTAAACACTCGCTGCATCAGATATGCGGCTCTCACCTCCGCCCACACTCGTCAGCGCTACCAAGCCGACCAATCACAGAGCTTGCGCTACGCGTACGGTTTCCTTTTTTTGAGAGGTGCGCATCAACGTCGCCGACGGTTACGGCAAGGGGCTATGCATCCACGCGTAGGCTGTGCCATAGCATCCTTGTGCGCTTGACGCAGAAGTATAAATCGCTCTTTAGCCAGCGGCCCGACGTGGACGCATTGAGGCGCTGTTGCTCCAGTGGTGTAAAGTAACAAATTACAAATACTCAAATTACTGTAAAAAAAAAAAACTTGTAGAAAATTCCTTTCTCTCGGGAATTGGAATTTACTAAGTAGTTTTAAAGATGTGTACTTTTACTTTCCCTTGAGTACATTTTTAGTGCAGTATTGGTACTTTTACTCCACTACTTTTCTTCAACCTGCAGTCACTACTTTATTTTTTCTTGTCTAAGGGAATTAGAAAATTCAGTCCTGTGATTCCTGTCCAATCAGATAGCACATAGAAGATAAATTGCATCATACTAAACTACCTCAAGACATGGCGATTTAGAAATGCAGCACACTGTTTGGAAGCATTAAAAGTGTCCAAGAAGCTGTCCAAAATGTTTACACGCTTTGACCCAGAGACTGTTTATATGCCTGTCATTAATGAGAAAATGATGGATGTTTACTGTATGATGACTGAAATGGCCTTAAACACCAAGCAGGCACAAGAAGTCAACATGATGTCTGATTGACGGTGAACCCCAACATCGTAGGGACGTTGCATTTTGTGTGGAAATGAAAATCGGGTTAACGTCAGAACTCAACATCAGACCGACATCAATGTCCAATGTCCAATGTCCAACCTAAAATCGACCAAGTATCAACGTCTAATGATGTTACAGCTTGACATTGTGTGGACATTACCACTATGACATCTATCAGACATTGGTGTTTTAGTTGCCATACCTGACGAATAAATGTCAGTATTTGACGTCAATATGATGTTGGTTTAAGATGTTGGCTCAACTTTGGATTTTGGTCACTTTCCAGTGCATCCTAAAATCGACAAAATATCAATGTCACAACGTCATTATTGGTCATCAAAATAACATTGTCTTTAAACGCTGACTAGACAGTGAATTTGTCACCTGACATCACAACCTAAATCTAACATAATATTAACGTCTTTTGTCGTTGTTTACCTGCTGGGCAATAACTAAATGCACTACAGAACGTTTACACACATCCACAAATTACATGTATATGCATCAGTTTTTTACAGCGTAATGCTGTGTTCACACCAGACATGGAAGAAGTGTCCATCGCGAGTGATTTACATGTTAAGTCAATGCAAACACGCAAATAGACAACCTGCGGCACGAATTGCGCAGCGTGAATTGTGCGAATGGCACAGCGCGAATTGAGTGTTTTGTGCGTTTGACGCACTTAATCACTCAAGTTCAAAAATCTGAACTTCTGCAGACATTTGCACCATGTTAACCAATCAGGAGTTTGCTCTTGTGGGGGCGTGATTATGATGTAGCGCCTGTTGGTGTCCCGGGGGAAAATCATCCTGCCTACACCGACAACATTTCATCAAACTGGGCTCGGCTCAGTCAGAACCACCGCTGAATCAGGAGGAGTTTATGAGCTCACAGAGCTGGGTGCACCTCTGAAAAGATCTAGTGGACTCCGACACTGCTCCAAACAAATTGACGCAGTTTTTCAGCCTTCATAAAGCACATAAACACAGTTGTTTTATCAATAAAATCCATGTTAGCCATTTAGCAACAAAGCTACAATCACCGGGCAGACAGAAGCCCTGCCCATGACGCGAATCAGCGGCTGTTCTGAAGTGAATTTGACGCGCGAATGAAGCAAGTAAACTCAAATGTTCACGTGTCCTTTTACTCGCGAATAGCGTGATTTATCCGCGCGTTCCACGTCTGGTGTGAACACATTACAATACTCACTACTCACTTCTTTTCAGTACTCTTTCCTCCACTGACTATAACTGCAACATATCAAATAATCTTACGGCAGAGAAAAAATAAGCAAAAACAATAAATGAATGAGTGATTGTTACTAAAGTGTACATCAGATACTGACCTCACCATTTCAACTCTTATTTTTTTTAAAGTTCATGAGAATTTACCACTCCATATACCACCCCATCCCCCCCCCCACCCAATCTAACAATTGTTAGATTTATTTTTCAATCAATATAGCAATTTATTTATATTAAATTAATTTGATTATTATAAATATTATTATACAATTATATATACAACGTAACAACTGGAGTGATATGCTAAGATCACTTAAGAAATCTTTTGCTTGAATATTAGTAATGACAATTCTAAAGTTTTTGTCTTGGACTCGACTCATGGCTGAGAATTAATGTTATGAAGTCTTAGCTTCCTGACTCTTTATCCCTCCTTTCTGCTTTATAGCCATGCTTAGTGAAAGTAACATCATCATCATATTATATAAACTTTTGTTTTTACTGTTAGCTAGTTTGGAATGATGCGCAAAAAGAAATCCCTGCCCCCTACTCAATACTCAGTGTCAGTTGAGTGCATAAACATACGAAAATAAAAATCTCAGCAGCTTCTGGTACACAAACTTTAATGCCATTGGCAAATCCACTTAAAAGCGTATACCACCTTCTACTGTACACCACCGGCATAACAGCTGACGTGAAATAAGAATCAGGCTTAGGAAAGCTGATACTAATCTGTTACAAAAACACTTGATCTTGATCCTAGACATTGGTACATCTCTACATTAATATTCATTTTCCTTCTGCTTAGTCCCTTTGTTCATCAGGGGTTACCACAGTGGAATGAACCGCCAACTTATCCAGCATATGTTTTACACATTGTATTACACCCATACACTGCGACCAATTTAGTTTATTCAATTCATCTATTCTGCATGTCTTTGGATTGTGGGGTAACCGGAGCACCCGGAAGTAACCCACGCCAACACGGGGAGAATATGCAAACTCCACACAGAAATGCCAACTGACCCAGCCGGGACTTGAATAAATAACTGTGAGGCGACAGTGCTAACCACTGAGCCACCATGTTGCCTACATTAATATTTATATATTAAAATAACCACCAACCAACCCATATTGGGCAGCGGCCCACCAGGAAACTCACGGTGCTCCAAACAGCCAGTTTGCCACTTGCCAGCCACACTATGATTGTGAGTAAAACCTTCCATATTTACATCAACATTTGACGAATCTAAAGAAAGCTGAAACCAGTAAGGTGTCATGAAGCGAGCCGCAATATTGGAGCTGACAACTTCTCTGAAGGATTGCCTCGAGGGAAATTGCGGAAGTGCCACTAGTGGTCTGTTTGATAAATCAGAGGCCTTAAACCAACGCAGCTGACGTGTGCCCGCCAGCCACTGTCAGAGGCGATTCAAACAGAGATTAAAGGGTCTGATTACACCACTGAAAGGAACAAACTTTAATTAGGAGAACACAAGATCCTACTGCTGCTTTCCTCTGTTCGGTCCCAATGCTGTCAAATCATTCCTATGCTTGATCACTGTCATCTGTGACCCAGATCTCAGGCCATGCTATGGAACTTCACTCATATTCTTATGAACAGCAACTGGGGGCAGAATGAAAGGTATGATATTATTACTGACAATACTGGTTCTGTCAGAATGCATATGGTGCAGTCACGCTAGACTTGCATTTATGCATGCGAATGAGAGCAGATATGTATGCGCATGAAGGACTTTCATCTTTAGTGTATCAAAGTTTGTAAAGTTGTGTGGTGAACAGATGTTTGACTTTTAGAGGATGAAAGCTACAAAGATTGACCAATACAAAGAAAGCATGATGGATATGCATGGTTTTCATTGTGGAATACAGTAAGTGGAGTAGATTGATTAAGGTTAACAAATGGACTTAATATCTTTTTTGTTATATTTAGGCTTGGTTATTAACTTGACCAATACAAAGAAGGCAAGAGATGCATGGTTTTCAGTGCAGTGTACATGTGGAGTGGTTAGTGTATTTTGAAGATTTGCAAATATTACAGTTTTTCCCAATTGTTTACACACAGTTACTTGTACTTCAGACACAATGACTACAACATGTAACTGATGCACCAACCCCCTGAACCAATTCTGGTAAACTACAAGCACAATTCATGCTTTACACTCAAATTGCAGATTTAAAACACACTTTTTTCAAAACACTACACACAATTCTCTGCATTTGGCACAATTTTCATGCAGAAAATCTCTTTTTTTTGTTTTGTTTTTTACTGTAACTATTCTGGAAATACTTCTGTTTATGGCATATGTAGACCACCTTATGTACAACTTTGTGTTGGTTGGGGTGAACACTGTGTACACTGTTTTTGTGAGAAAAATACAGTAAAATATATTTGGTACCGTGTATTTGTGTGTTTGGTATAAAAATAATCTGAAAAATTTTACAATAGGCCTATGTACTGTCTAGTGTAACACTGAATAAAAAAAGGCTTACAGTAAGACATTATGACAAATGAGAAGAAGTGGTCATAGTGTTTTACATTAAGCACATCAGTGATCAACTGCTTCTTATAAATGTCTATTCATGTGATGGTTTGTGTGGGTCATCTGAAAACAAAACACCATTTTGAGAAGAAATGGCATTGTTTTGAATGTAAAGTTTGATTGTGCAGGAGAATTGAAGTGTTTTGCCCAATGTGTGTGTGTTTTGTGATTTGTGTGTTGAGTCCTGACAATATGAGACATCACTTTCAGAAAATGTGTGTAAACAATTCACAAGTATCTGGATGCAGCCTTTCTGATGCAAGCTGAGATTGCATCAATCAGCGATGCAATGTTAGACACAATGCACTCAATGGAGTGAGTGACGTCACAGTGACGGGTGGGGTTAGGGGTGGGGTTAGGTGAGCGCATTAAAAAGCATTGGATGCAGCCAAGATTGCACTGCAGCCAGACCCCTCTCAAACAATTGGGAAAAACTGTAACAAATAGCAACATATTTCTGGTTATATTTAGGCTACTGCTTATTACAGTTAAGGCTCATTTTGTCAAAAAAACACACAATTTACACATCCACACACACACAAACAGCAGAACACACCAGTTTTGTTTTTTTGCCAAATGAAACACTTCATTCAAAGCTTCACAACAATATAACCAAACACAATTTTGACCCCGTACAGAAAACACACGCCTCATTCAACATAAATCTGTTTGCTTCATTTACACACTGCTGTACTCAATCTTAAACACTCATAACATCTCTATTTGACTATAATACCAATATAATCTGGGTTTGATTCGTTTCAGAGGTATTGCTATAAAGTACATGAGCATACTGTACTCACCAAACGGTGATAGACTGATAACTAAATATTGCCCTTTCCTAACAAACCATACAACAATGTAAAGCTTATTTATTCAGCTTTCTGGTGATGTATATATTTTTCAGTTTTTTCAGATAGCTTATGCACATTTTTTGTAAATATTCGCTATTTTTGCAAAACTCTACACACAAATAAGAAAACCCTTCACCAAATCTGCAAAACATTTTAGTTCTCTTGCAAAAGCTAATAAACCTTGCTTAACTTTTCAAACCTTCGAAAAAATTTTATTTTTGTATAAAAAATTTAACACAAGCCATCACAATAATAAGCACACAATGTGTCAACTACACACTGATGGAATGAATAAAAACTACATCTGGCTTTTGCTTTGAAAACAGCTCCTCAACTGATTGTCTTTAAAAAGGAGTTTGCCACCTATGTAAAAGCTTAAAAAACTAATGAAGAGTGAGAAGACTAAACAATTGTATGATTTGTTTCAAGAATATGGTTTTATTTAACCCCTTAGAGAGTTTCTATTTGATGTCTGCACTGTATGTTGTTGTTGTTTTTTTTGTTTTTTGGTTTATCATATGCATTTGTTTATATGGCAAAACATGTCTTTCACCAAAGAATGTCCATGCTGACTCCAAAGGCAGATACTGATAAGATCAAGGCCTGGTACGTGGACTTTGAGGCTTTTACGATGTGGTCACATGTTGATTGGTCAGTTTGAATGTCTCAGTATTTGGGCTTTAGTCACATGGTCAAGAAGATACAAAATAGCTGGTAAACTTTGCTCTGGCTCTATTCCTGGTTTGCTCTTGTCCTGGTCTGTTCTCTTCCTGGTCTGCTTCTCTCCTGTTCTGCTCCTCTCCTTCTCAGGAGGATATCTTCTCTGGCTCTACTGCTCTCAGGCTCTTTGAGGCCTACTTACTCTCTTTGTCTCTCTTTCTCTCCTCCTGTCTCTTCCTCTCTCTTAGGTAACTTTACATTTACATTTAAGCTGGGTACAATTTATATCACATGTTTTTATCATTTCATGTTTTATCATTTTATACAGTTATTTCATAACTAATTCAGTTGTAACCATAGAGAATTATTGTCATTAAATCATCTCATTTTCAAGTATTTGTGAATTACTTTTGATTTAACATCAACACTTAATTGCTCCATATTGCAATACAATACAATCACATAATATAAACGCTCTCCCACATTTTTAGCTATTATTACTGCCCTTATTTCCGTTTTTGGTATAAGATTGCAGAAGAATGGTTTGACTAGAAATGTGCAGTTTTTTACCATCATGCTGATAACTTTTTTGTCACTCGGCAGAACTACAGTTCGAACCGCTGTGGTCAAAATACCATTCTACAATGATTTGTTTCAAGAAGATGGTTTTATTTACCCCTTAGAGGGTTTCTATTTGATGTCTGCACGGTATGTTGTTGGTGGTTTTTTGGTTTATTTGTTTGTTTGTTTTTGTGTGTGTGTGTGTGTGTGTGTGTGTGTGTGTGTGTGTGTGTGTGTGTGTGTGTGTGTGTGTGTGTGTGTGTGTGTGTGTGTGTGTGTGTGTGTGTGTGTGTGTGTAATTTAATGGCTTTATATTTGATTCACTGTATATCTGACATGTCTCAGTCAGTGTGTGCAAGATTATGTTTGGATTGAGTTTGGCCTAAATTGTTATGTTTTTGAAAGGCAAATAAAAAACTAATAAATAAATAAAAACATCTGGCTTTTGCCTTCTCTGAGCACAAGCTAGGCTATATCTGTTTGAGGTTGTGTAAACATACAGGGATGCAAACTTCAAGTACTGGTGTTTACACACATCAAAACAAGCACAAGTGTTTTTCCAAATCAAAACACAAAATAATTATTTCACTGAGAAAAAAATTAATAAATCAGACTACATCGTGTCATCTCTCTGGGTCCGGCCACAATATTTCATCTACATCACATGCAATGTCCTCTAGTCCAAAGCACCGGGTAAAGTATCTGATTGCAAAGTGAACTAATTATCTAAATCAGTTTCACATGTGACAGTGTGCCAGACAGTTGGCAAAATAGTGTAAATAATAGCCATACATGTGTATAGTTTTACTATGAGTGTGTTGATCATTAGGAAATTCAGTGTAAAGCAGTAAGTTGTTTTTACAGTTTTGCAAAAAAAAGTGCTGTGCAGTGGATTGTACCTACAATTTTAAAAAGTGTGTGTTACAAAATTGCAAACTTATTGCAAAGCAGTGTTTGTGTTTTTAATTTTGCAAACTCAGTGAGTGGTTTTGCTATAAGAATTAATTGTTTTATAAATTGTGCTAACAGAATCTCGGGTTTAAGCATTCAGAAAAAAAAAACGTAAAAATAATGAAGAGTGAGAAGGTTAAACAATTGTATGATTTGTTTCAAGAATATGGTTTTATTTAACCCCTTACAGAGTTTCTATTTGATGTCTGCACGGTATGTTGTTCTTTTTTTGTTAAGTTATTATTATTATTATTATTATTATTATTATTATTATTTTGTTGGTTTATTTGTACGTTTTGTTTTTTGTTTGTGTGTGTGTGTGTGTGTGTGTGTGTGTGTGTGTGTGTGTGTGTGTGTGTGTGTGTGTGTGTGTGTGTGTGTGTGTGT
>CAIGQZ010032266.1:9648340-9660128 GCA_903798205.1 Danio tinwini | reverse complement strand
ACTGTATATCTGACATGTCTCAGTCAGTGTGTGCAAGATTATGTTTGGATTGAGTTTGGCCTAAATTGTTATGTTTTTGAAAGCAAATAAAAAATAAAAACAAATTCAGTGTAAAGCAGTGAGTTGTGTTTACAGTTCCGCAAAAAAAAGTGCTTTGCAGTGGATTGTACCTATAATTTTGAAAAGTGTGTGTTACAAAATTGCAAACTTAGTGCAAAGCAGTGTTTGTGCTTTTAATTTTGCAAACTCAGTGAGTGGTTTTGCTATAAGAATTAATCGTTTTATAAATTGTGCTATAAGAATCTCAGTGTTTAAGCATTCAAAAAAAATGTAATAGCAAAAAAATCTTTCCCATCCCCTGTCTCCTGTTTACCAATCTTCCTCCCTTTCATGCTTCCTCCCTTTCATTGCCTTCCATATTTATCAAAGACTAATATTTATAGCTATACTATTGTAAACATATTTATTGGGGACTAATAGTTTAAACCTATTGTTTTTATTGTGGTTCCAGCTGAATGGTGTGTCTACAGTTTTGTACCAGTGTGTCTGCACACTTGATGGCTATGTTTAACCAATTGGTTGATGTGTGTGTTCATTTGAAAGTCTTTGCTTTGAAATTGCAAGGAAATTCTATCATGAAAAATATGTTAAATGCAAACAAGTGTGTTTAGTGATTTGCAAATCACTGTGTAATGTTTTGCAAAAAGTGTGGAGCTGACTGTGCTTACAGTTGTGCAATTCTAGCCTTGTGTTTTGCTCCTTGAGTGTAAGGTTTTGCGAGTTGTGGGAAAAGTTTAATTTTTGTGTGTAAGCAATAGTAAAAAACTGTAATTCTTCATTTCAAAATAGAGCACATCTTTCTCTGCACACACTAACTTTACCAAAACATTGGAAGTCTGACTCAAAATTAAAAGATTCTGTCAAAGAATAACTCTTGTTTTCACTTCACAAGGTACATGCAATCAATCAAAGTGCAGCGGGTTTCAAAATACTGGCTATTGTTGATACAAAAACATATGCAGAGACTTTTATGTTTCAGTTTTACAGGTATTTGCATGCAAAACATGCAATCTACTGTTTTGGTACTAAGTGTGTTTTCACACCTTCCTTGTTTTGTTCGGTTGAATCGTACTAGAGTTTGTTTTCGCTCTTGGTGCAGTTCGTTTGGGCAGGTGTGAATGTAGCAATTGCACTCGAGTGCGCACCAAAAGCGGACCAAAAAAGCCTACCGAGACCTATTTGAAGATGTGGAGGAAAAATATTAGTTGACAGCGCTTTACCAACAATTTTAAACAGAGAGAGAGAGAGAGAGAGAGAGAGAGAGAGAGAGAGAGAGAGAGAGAGAGAGAGACGGAAAAACATTACCTGATGGATTGTTGGTAATATTTCTGAAAGATGACCATGTTGCAGTTTAGCTAAATTAATTAGCGTGACTTGCGTTGCGCCTTCGCCGTTTGCAATGCATTAAAACATTGTTTCCAGACGCAGCCGCGCTTCATTCTCAAAATGTGTAGTTTGTCTAAAGTGATCTATACAAACTATATAGTGTACTATGACCAGGTGTTGTGATTGCCAGGGGAGTTATCTCCACTGGCAATCCCTTCCTGTAGTTTATGACAATTGCCAGCGGGGTTTCCTATATGAGAGATTACCGCTGAGCGAACTTCAACTCCCAGAAACCCCTGCGCTCATCAACGCTGGTAGCAACTGACAATAATCAGGACACTCGCACACAGACACAGCCGCTCCTCATTTACACTGATTACAAGGACTATATATGCACCTCACATTTATTCATTCAGGGCCGAGTCTTATTTATCCCACGAACATTACAAAGCGTTTCTCCTGGTTTGTTTTTCCCGTGTTTTGACCCTCGCCTTGTAAGTTTGTTCATCCTTGTCTGCTGCCTGTCTTTTGATCATCTGCCTGTATTTCTGACTACGACTCTGGATTGCCTGTATACATCTGTTTGCCCCTGTGTTGACCATTGCTTTACTGAACTTTTTATTAAACCTGCATTTGGATCCTCAAGTCTGCTCTCAGACTCGGCCACAAAATGGATCCAGTAGGCTGTCTCCTCAGTTTAAAGCAAGGTATGAATTCTCTCGAGGACCATATAAATTATTTTCTGGATATTGCTAGTGACACAACTCTCCTTGACTGCATACTCATTGACTTTTTCTATCATGGACTTAATGAGCCACTTAAATCTAGTCTCATATGTTATGGTCCTTGGGGGTCTTTCCAGCAAGCTCTGGACATGGCTTTGCTAGTCAGTGGGTCCCCTTCACTGTTGGTAAAGTGGAGGAGGAAACTCTTAAATGTTTTTTTGGGAGGGGGCAAAGGACAGCAAGACCTGCTCACAACAGGGCTTGCTGCTCATTCCACTACCACGCATCCTCCAGCTCACAAGACGGCCACCTCCAGTCCTCCAGTTGACAAAAAGGCAACCTCCAGTCCTCCAGTTGACAAAATGGCCACCCCAGTTGACAAAATGGCCACCTCCAGTCCTCCAGTTGACAAAATGGCCGTATCCAGTCCTTCAGCTCACAAGATGGCCGCCTCCAGTCCCCCAGTTGACAAAATGGCCGTATCCAGTTCTCCAGCTCACAAGATGGCCACCTCCAGTCCTCCAGTTGACAAAATGGCCGCCTCCAGTCTTACAGTTCACAAGATGGCCGCCTCCAGTCTTCCAGCCCTCCAGCTCACAAAATGGCCACAAACAGCCCTCCAGCTTACACAATGGTAAGCGCCAGTCTGCCAGTAGCTCACAAGATGACTTTCTGTTCCGAGTCTGTTCCTGCTATAGTTCCAGTCCAAGTTCCTGTTCCTGAAATGCCATCACCTGAGCCACCAGAATGGCCACCACCACCTACGTTGCCAGAGCTGCTACCACCACCAGAGCTGTTACTGCCAGAGCTGCCACCGCCACCTCCAGAGCTGCCAGATCCTCAGTCACTGCCAGATCCTCAGTCACTGCCAGAGCTGCCAGATCCTCCAGAGCTGCCAAATCCTCGGTCACTGCCAGAGCTGCCAGATCCTCAGTCACTACCAAATCCTTGGTCTTTGCCAGAACTGCCAGATTCTCAGTCCCTGCCAGAGCCGCCGCAACTGCCGCCACCAGTAATGCCAGAGCTGCCGCCACCAGAGCTGCCAGAGCCACTGCCACCAGTGCTGCCAGAACTGCTGTCGCTGCTGCCAGTACTGCCAGGGCTGCCGCCACCAGAGCTGCCAGAGCCACTGTCGTCAGTGTTGGCAGAACTGCTGTCACTGCCGCCAGAGCTGCCAGAACCGCCGCCACTGCTGCCAGTACTGCCAGAGCAGCCAGAGCCGCCGCCACTGCCGACAGTGCTGCCAGAGTGGCCGCCACCATATTTATCAGAGCCATTGACGTCGCCAGATATTTCTGAATCCTTTGAATGGTGGGCGCCAGAAACTTCTAAATCCCTCGAATGGTGGGCGTCAGATATCCCTGAATCCCTTGAATGGCGGGCGCCAGATCCCCTTGAATCGCTCGAATGGCGGGTGACAGATCCCCTTGAATCCCTCGAATGGCTGGCACCAGATCTCCTTGAATCCCTTGAATAGCTGGCACTAAATCCCTCTGAATGGCAAACACCAGAGTCCTTTGAAGTCCTTGAATGGCAAAGCCTTCTGACCTACTGGGGATATATGAACTGCCAGTGCTCCTTGAACCAAAGCCTCCTGACCCACTGGGGTTGAAAAAACTGCCAGTGCTCCTTGAACCAAAACCTCCTGACCCACTGTGGTTGAATGAACTGCCAGTGGATCCTGAACCTAAGCCTCCTGACCCACTGGGGTTTAATGAACTGCCAGTGCCTCCTGAACCTAAGCCTCCTGACCCTCTGTGGGTGTATGATCCGTCTATGCCTGCTGAACCAAAGCCTCCAGACATACAGCAACTCCATGTTCCAAGCCCTCTGCAGCTCCACGCTCCAGGTCCTCCTCAACTCCATGCTCAAGGTACACCTCCACTGCATGGTCCTGGCCCTCCATCCCTCCCCCTGTTCCTCCTTTGCTCCACCTTTCTTCTGCATTGTATTGAGAGCGTCTGGAATCCGCTCATAGAGGGGGGGCTCTGTTGTGATTGCCAGTGGAGTTATCTCCGCTGGCAATCACTTCCTGTAGTTTATGTCAATTGCCAGCGGGGTTTCCTACATGGGGGATTACCACTGAGCGACCTCCAACTCCCAGAAACCCCTGCGTTCATCAACGCTGGTAAAAGCTGACAATAATCCGGACACTCGCACACAGACACAGCCGTTGCTCATTTACACTGATTACAAGGACTATATATGCACCTCACATTCATTCATTCAGGGCGAGTCTTGTTTATCCCACGAACATTACAAAGCGTTTCTCCTGGTTTGTTTTTCCCGTGTTTTGACCCTCGCCTTGTAAGTTTGTTCATCCTTGTCTGCCGCCTGTCTTTTGATCATCTGCCTGTATTTCTGACTACGACTCTGGGTTGCCTGTATACATCTGTTTGCCCCTGTGTTGACCATTGCTTTACTGAGCTTTCTATTAAACCTGCATTTGGAGCCGCAAGTCTGCTCTCAGCATCTTCTACGTTACACTAGGGATACAATCAGCCAGCACAGTCATCCCTCCATAATAAAAAGTGACATTTTGTGTCTGCTGATTTGTTTACTTGCAGGATTCCATTTGCATGTTAATTCTGACCAATCGAAAAAGCAGTTTAGGAAATACATTCAATAACATTTGGCCAATGAGTGATGTGGATTTTGTCACATGACTGCATTTTGGTTCTTTTCAACTGGTTCGGACCAAAGCAATCAGTGTGGTGTGAAAAGGACCCAAAAATGGCAGAAAATGCTGCAATGTATCATCTGTTGCCCTTGGTCCTGACTTTTATAGATGTGAAGGCACCCTAAATTTCTTGGTTGGGAACTGTATGCCTACATGTACAGTAATGTTCAAATTCAAAAGCATTCCAATAAAAAAACAAATAAGTTATTTCCTTTACTGTTTGCTACAGGAAGTACACTAGAAACACTGTATAATAGAACAGAAAAGGTTTTACAGTATTGCTTACAGTGAAAAAAAAATATCCATGAAACACACAAGAGCATTCTGAACAAAAAAACCCAGCAAAAAGCCCAGATAAAAAGGGGGATCTTAAAAAAAATCACATTACTGTTTCTAATCTCTGCGATCTTCAGGCTTAGGACACGTCTTCATCAACATCACTCCTCAAAGTCCTCCTTTTAATGTATAAGTGTAAATGTAGTCGAAAAAAGTCATCACTGACACTGAGACTGCAATCAGCTGTGGTTGGCCCAATTTACCCAACACAAACCAGCTGCGTGTCAATTATTCAATTGTTTGTTTATTATCAGCTGAGATATATTTTTGAGATTGATATTGTTTTTGAACTGATATCATTGCAGAAGCAGAGATTTTTTATACTGGTTTGGAATGTTGTTTTTGCTATTGATGGATGTTGTGTTAACATTAGTAAATACTCCAAAAACAATCCATAATTTAGTTGGAAATTATAGGTTGTCTGTTAAGTAAATGTAAGCATTGAGGAAATGTGTTCACTGACTGCATATTGGGTAAAAACGACATGAAATGTGTGAATGGTATGGCACGAAAGATCGATGCTGTGCTAATTGTGTTTAGAGTTTTGAAAATGTGACAACTGGTTGGACAAAAGCTTGTTAGCACTTGAAAAACAGTAAACAGAAGACCTTTTGTAATATGCAGTATACTTTTTTTACAGTCACACAGTCTTAAAGGGATTTTTACTTGTTTATTTTTATTAGCTGTTTTTTATTGTGTATCAATTTTACCAATCGATTGATTGATTAATTGATTACTTTTATTCATACTGTATACTTTTGATCAGCAGCCTCAGAGCTCGTAATAAGTTTGATTTTAAAGGTTTTTAGGTAATGTTAAAATTACATTTCTCTATGGAGAAAATAAATGTAGGGCAACACTGTGGCTCAGCGGTTAACACTGTCACTTCACAGCAAAAAGGTTGCTGGTTCGAGTCCCGGCTGGGCCAGTTGAACTTTCTGTGTGGAGTTTGCACGTTCTCCCCTTGTTCACGTGGATTTTCCCCAAAGTCCAAAGACATACAGGATAGGTGAATTGGATTAACTAAATTTGCAGTAGTGTATGACCTCTAGATTTGTGTATATGTGAATGTGAGAATGTTTGTGTGTTCCCAGTACTGGGTTGCAGCTGGAGGGGCATCCACTGCGTAAAACATGCTGAATAAGTTGGAGGTTTATTCTGCTGTGGCAACCCCTGATTAATAAGAACTAAGCTGAAGGAAAAGACAATTCAAGAGTTCACACTCAGCTGATGATTTATTATAAACCTTGTTTGGCATGCTGTCCCGAGAGAGAGCCCTGAGCTCATAAGATCCTCGAGCCTGGGGCTCTCTCCCGTTTGCAAGGCGAGAGGAGAGTTTGAGCTCAGGTAGATCTCGAGAACTCCCCTGCTGTAGTAGCTAATGAACAGATAGTGATTGCTCTTAAGAGATAACTTCTTACTAGGAGTAAGTCTATGGTGCCGATTTGGATTAGGTAAGGACTAGAACCAGTGACGTTCTTGCTGTGAGGCAACAGTGCTAATCACTGGACCACCGTGCCACCCATCTAGGAAAGGAGGAGTAGGGGTGGAATGGGGGATTCTTCAAAACGAAGATGGCTGTTGTATGGCTGTTGTATATGGAACTTAGGGTATTTATAGTGGCTCAAGAATTGTCTGATTGGTGAATCATGAATTGAATAATGTGGGGCCGGCTGCAAGAAATCATAAGCATGTGATCCTCTCGAAATTAGTTTATAAATAAACTTCTCTAAGTGCTTTGAAAAAGATTTAGCCAGCTGAATAACACTAACATTATTCATTGTTATTCAGCTAAAAGGCTAAATCTTTTATTCTATTGTCCTATGTGTATTTTTTATTTTTGTTAACCGTTGGATTGCATTCACTTACATTAATCTATGTTTGAAATCTTTATTTGGATTAATTTAGCTCCTTGACCTGGGCAAATAAATTTGTGCAGCTTAAAGACAGCATTTTGAAAGCTCTTTGGAGATTATGTGTCGACAAAATACCATACTTTTCAATCTTGATAATAAGTTAATTCTAATTGGGATCACATGGTTCATGTGGTTAAGGGATCGGGATTAGTCTATAAAGCTTTATTGTGACAGATTTAAAGAGAGTGCTTGCAAAGGAATTCATTGATTCTTTTGAAAAGAGCTCTAATGATTTACATCATTAATCATACATATACTGGAAGGTCATGTTGGTCATTCATGAATTGCAAATAAAAGATATGCTGTGCTAATAATAATTTTGACAGCATCTGTGTTTGCTGTGTTTTGCAATACCTTAGCTATTTTTTACCTGCTTACAAACTCCTGGATCAACAGCCTTGTTGGATTTTGAGTTAAACTTTTCTTCTGGACAAAAAAAAAATTGTTCTTGAATATGTAACTCAAGTTAGACCAATAATGTCAGTCTAAGCCAAATTAGGAAAGAGGCTTCATGTTTTGTTCAGTTGTTGGATGAGTTAATTTAAATGTCAAGTAGGCCTATATTACTGTATATCCAACCTGATCTCACAAGGAAACGTAACTATTTTACCTTTTGTCAGTTTAGTGGCTAATTCGTATGAGTTCAATCATATGAAAATGTACGATTTTAAAAAAGAGGTGTGACACCCCACACTGCCCCTACACCCAGATATTCCAAGTGTAATATAGTTTGTTGTTGTTGAGGCAAGACAGGGTCTGCGATTCAGTTAAGTAAATGTTTTTATTTAAATTTTTATTAAAACACAACACGTTATTCCTTCCCTTCTGCTTAAGGAGGGGGTGTCTCCGTCCCAATCGCTAGAACAAGCAGGTGTTATTTATTATTTCTGATTGGCCTGCTGACTAGCCGCCAGGCTCCGAGCATGCTCTCTCCTCTTATTGGGTTTTCGATCATGCCCACCTCTCCACACCAAGTCTCCCGGAAGTTCCGACAGTCAAATTGCATATGCAAATGCATAGAGACTCCCAGATGCCCTCAAACGAATGATAATCTCCCGAAAATTGTGCATCTCCTGCCCGGTCCTCAAATACGTACGTCGCGCACCCCTCACATCCCTCCCCGCTCTTCAGATATGTCGTACCCCGGTTGCATGTTTTATTTGCCTCTTTTGTTTTCACGAATCCACCAGAAGCTCATGTGTACACTTTTTGAGATCTCCAATTTCTCTCGTGAGTGATTTGTGCCTGCTCTTCTCATGTAAATCCACCAGAGGCCGCTGTCGACTAACTGACTGACCAACCAACCAATCCCCCCCAACCACAACCCCTCCCGACCCCACCCTATTTGCTAAACCCAACCAATAATGTTTTAAAATTATATTATAGTAATAATAATTCCTTACATTTATATAACGCTTTTCTGGGCACTCAAATCGCTTTACACATTGGGGGAAATCTGCTCATCCACCACCAGTGTGCAGCATCCAGCTGGATGACACGACAGCAGCCATTTTGCCCCAGACCTCACACCACACACCAGCTGATTGGTGGAGAGGAGACAGAGTGATGAAGCCAATTATGATATGGAGAGGGTTAGAAGGCCATGATGGACAGAGGTCAGATTTGGCCAGGATGCCAGGGTTAAACCCTTGCTCTTTTTCATTGGACATCCTGGGATTTTTAATGACCACAGAGAGTCAGGACCTTAGTTTAACGTCTCATCCAAAAGACAGCGCTCACTGAGCAGTATAGAGTCCCCGTCACTATACTGGGACATTAGGACTCACACAGAGCGCAGGTTGGGCACCACCTGCTGGCCTCACTAACACCACTTCTGGCAGCAACCTAGCTTTTCCCATGTGGTCTCCCATCCAGATACTGAGCAGGCGCAGCCCTGCTTAGCTTCAGTGGGCAACCATGTGAGAGTTGCAGAGAGCTTGCTGCGGACTGACCCACTCAACCACTTCCCCAAACCCAACCGACAGCGTTTGAAAAGCAATCAAGAACAAGAAAAGCCACAATACCACATTTTTTATTTTACCACATTCTCACCCTGTTATTTACTTGTTTATTTGTTTTTTTGGCTTTTGTTTTACCTGCTTTTTGGAACCATTCTTGGCTGGACTCAAACCCCATCGTTGCGGTCAACTCCTCTCTGATGTATGCTGCAAGCCACTGGGCAAACTGGAAACAGCAGAAAAGCCGTCCACATGGAGGTAAGCTGGTGTTTCCTACTTCATTCAGAGCTGTCAATCAGTACTGTCAATCATATGAAACATGTTTCCTAACATCAGACGAGCTAAATAGAAAGACATTTAAACATACATCAGTTTGACAAAAACAAAATAGATAAAAAAATAAATAAAAAGAAAACATATTTAGGTCAAAAAACAAGTATTATTTAAAGAAACTGTTTTGTTTGCAGTATGGCTTCTCTTATTTTGTCGAAAAGGAGCACATAACCTGATTACGAGGTTAGTTTGACAACTACGAACCACCACTTGCTCCACACCAAAAAATTTGCAATATAGATTGTTCTTGTTTGCAAGCTGCCACTTCGGTTCTATATGTGAATGCGGCTCACTGTCACTAAACATGTCACAGATTGATGATGTAAAACTCTGGATGAGCTTTGACTGTCATGCAGTCTGGCATTAATGACAACTGAGATCCAACACTGTGACATGGTTTATAGCTGGGAAGATGATAGTGCAATCTGACAAGTTTCACTTTTTTAGTGATAGTACATTCTGGAAAGCAGCAATCATAAAGGACTATTATAAGTCATACAGTGTACTTTAGTTTCACTTGCATTCCTATTGTTTACATGTAGGAGTTTACGACATATTATGCAATTGATTTCAGTATAAGGTAATTCCACATCCAATCAAACTGTTTGAAAATGTTGTCGGCAAAAATGTTTTCTACCTTTTAAAAAAGAAAATTCATATTGACTAAATCTCTATTGGATTTCTCTATTGGAGAAGTTAATAGGATTCTTTAGAGTTTATAGTTTTTCTCAATTACTTTGGCACGTTTTTTTGAAACAGACTTAACATTCTCTAAACTATGAGTGCAAATATCAAAACTGTTTTTGAAAATCAGTTATTTGTTGTGAGAAGTCAAACATAGAAAACATATATGAACATTTATATTTATACAGTACATTTATTCTTCTAAGAAATGTATCACATGTAAAGTGCATGTGTCATGTCTTGCTTGTCCAATTACTGTTTTGTGTATTTCATATTTCGGATGTTACCACAAATACACAAAAATACTTAAAAATAAACAAGACAATATTCTTGGTGGACATTCTGTCACTCTTGTTGGTCAGGCCAGAGATTACAAGTCTTCCAATTGCTCTTTCACATGCATGATGCTGCAGTTTAAGATTGTGGAAGTTCTCCATTCTCAAGAAAATGTTGTAAAGGGTAGTCATTTTGATTGTATCTACATATACAGTAGTCAACATTTGAAATGTTTTAAAATTGTTTTTACTGTAAGACAAGAATGGGTGTTGCTATATATATATGTTGCTATACATTTTGATCCACTTTGAATGTTGATTATACTGTATGCTCACAGGCTTGATTGGTTAAATAGTTTATTCAAATTGTATTGCGTCTAGAGGTCATTTACTAATTTAGCAGATATTTATAGTGTAAACATGTGTCTATACAAATGTTTGATAACTTGATAAACAGTTTTGAGTGTGATGGCTTACACGATGAAAAATTATTGAGAAGCTGTGAAGAGTTTGACAATTTAAATGAGAATTGGCTCATCAGTTTTGATCAACAAACTATATGCAATTAGTTTGTCCAAACTACAGATAATTGTACTTACTGTTTGCACACATGTGCCAAAGCATTTGCAATTTGATTAAATCAATAAAAAATACACTTTCAAGTGAACAGTGATCTAATTGTTCAGATATCTAAACTTCTCAATCGAGAATTGAGCCAAAGTAAAAACTGTAATGGAAAGTATAACTTACTTTACTTAAATGTCTCAATGATGGTGTAAATAAACACCACTTTTACCCTGTCAAAAACACCTCAGTCCAAAGAAAGCCATATTATTTTATATCCATTTAAATGCTAAAGAGCTGCTGCTCCCACCCCACTCTAAACCTGCATCAGGAATGGTTGTGTTTTAGTCTATTGATCCATTCTTAAGAAGCAGATAAACCTGGCCAGCACACACACAGCACTCAACCAAACCTCACAGTTCTGCTCACTGTGGTCTGAATGACTGACATGGAGTATTTGAAGATGCTTCCACATTGTGATCTCTCACATATATAAACACTGCATACAATTTATCATTGCTTGGCAATGCAGCCTGCCATTATCAGTGTAAAATATATTAAAACAAACATCCAAACATATGAAAAGCAATACTGGTGTATTAAAAAAAATTCCTAGCTGCACACTGCAATAATGCTTTTCTTACAATTGAGGTTTTGTCTTGTTTCTAGTCCAAATATGCACACATTCTAAAATAAAGAAACATTTTGTAGAAAAATAAAAACGTTTGTCTTGTTTTGAGAAATAATGTGTCAAAATTGAGTCCTTTAAACAAGCAAAATAATTTGCCAAGACAAATAATCTTTTTTTTACCCCATTGGCAGATTATTTTTCTTGTTTTAAGGAAAAGCTCACTTAATTTTTTCATTATTTCTTAAATCAAGGCAATGAGTTTTGGTTGTCTAGAAAATGCCACTTAATATATATATATAT
>CAIGQZ010032266.1:9635659-9647940 GCA_903798205.1 Danio tinwini | reverse complement strand
ACAAATATATGTATATATTTAGCATTTTTTGCAGTTTTAAAAGTCGTGAGTGTGTAATTCGGGAACGACACACTTACAAAAGCATCTCTGCACATAAAGGATGATGATCTGATTCTGAACATGAGCTAACTGAAGCTGGTTGATGATAATAACCAAATGAAACAAACAGAAATAATGGATAAAAATACTTACACCTTCAGACTAATTGTAGGTACAGCTACATCCCTCAAAGGCCAGCTTTGTATTCTCTGATCTCATAAAGCAGTACAGCAAACATGTTTTGCACAGTATAGTCACAAGCATGGATATTCAGCCTGGATATTCCCTTCATATATAAAGCTAATGCATTTTGCTGTTGCCTCTTCTGAAGCTGAGATTCTGTCTAAGGGCACTTGTGAGAATCTAAAGATGCATTCAAACACATAACGGAAAAACCAAGGCACCATGGTTAGCTGCTTTGCTATCTGTTTACAAAAAGAAAACGGAGACCATATTTTGTTCAGAGGAGGGCACATATGAAGTAGATTGTTACATTTTCTTTCCAACCTGTCTGAGCTGGCAGAGACAGCAGAAATCTAACTAAACACACTCAAAAATCTACAAAAGTGAAAATTTAATCTGATGTCACTTTTAACAACTCTGTCTGTGGAGCCTGTATGAGTATGAATGAACTTAAATGAACTTAAACTTAAATGTTAATGTTAAAGACGATGATTTTTAAATGCCATCACAAGAAAGTCAAAAGGGATGGACATGGTCAGTCACAATACTTTAGGCTTTGGTAGGTTGAGATGTTTCAACAAGGGTTGGCTTAAAGTATGCCAAGAAAATTTCTCACACACCATTACACCACCATCAGGCCATCCATACAAAAAAAGAAAGGATTTATCCTTTCATGTTGTTTATATCAAGTTCTGACTCTACCGTCTGAATGTTGCATCAGAAAACAAGACTCAGACATCAGACGAGGCAACTTTCTTCCAACTTTCTATTCTGTTGTTATTTGGTGGCCCTGTTTAAATCAGGTAGGACTACAGTAGTGTCTGCCAATTTATCCCCAATGTTTGGCAAGTTATCTGGTTATCTGATGCATTTACATATTAAACATTGCACTTTCCAAATTGCATTTACACAAATCATTCCCACTGCAATCATATGTAACCCTGGACCACAAATCCTTGTGCTGATGGGGTATATTTTTGCCATATGTACACCCACCCCCATTACAAAAATATGATCCTCCGCCTATTATAAGCAAGCCAATATAAACATCAACTGTTGGAACATCAGTGACCATCTGCTAAAAACACGTCTACACATTGCTTACCTATTTACTGTTTGTCCAACTACAGTCGTTTTCAACCTGTAGGCCGTGACAGTATTGCAGGGCGGCCACCAGCTTTTATTACTATAAAAAAACATTGTTAATATATGTAATTAATTGTTATATGTGTTTTGTTTAACAATCTACTCATTTAAAAAATATATATATATATTTTATTTTGATGTGGTGCAGGCAGTAAAGGGCACATATTATACCCCTTTTTCAATATTTAAGAAAGTGTTTTATGTCTCCAGAATGTGACTGTAAAGTTTCAGCTCAAAACACCAATCAGATTATTTATTATACCTTTCAGAATATTGCATTTTCTGCTCTGAACACAATGTAGCTGTTTTTGTTGCCTGTGCCTTTAATGCTAGTTCTCCTAGCCCACCGTTCCGTCAAAGTGTGCCTCGGCTGCGTCAGATAATCTGCACAGTGACCGACATGAAGGAAGCATGTCTCATGTAGCGTTTGTGAGAAATACTACAGTAAGAACTTTCCCAGTGATTATTTCATGTATTTGTTGTGGAGTAAATTTAAGCCTTTCTGCCACAATGAGTTAAACACAATGTCATTACAATGTAACGCACGCACACACAGCACGTATGATACACATTAATATCCACTGCTGTATGGATGTCCGTTGTGTTAATGTATTAAATAAACCTAATTTAACATACAAAAACCAGGATTGAAGCGTCTTCTTTTATAATTGTACTGACATGCGACTGTGTTAATAAAGACGCTAAAACCACTGTAATTCATTACAAACATGCACTCTTTTAAAAACATTTTAAACTTAAAACCTTACTATTGATCACATTCAATGATGATTGAGGATCACATTGAGCTAAACAGATCTTTTAATCCCATGTAAATACGCAGCTGTCAATCAATTCGGTGGGTGGGGAAACCTCATGCCTTGCAGTGAGCCTCAAAATAGGAGGGTTTTAGATCCTGTTTTAACGTCAGGAAATAAAATAAGAGACTTATTTTGTTTAACACCCCAATATGACTGTGGACACACTATACCTACACACAGTTCTGTCCAAACAACTTACAAAAGATGATTTTCATCATAGGTGCCCTTTAAGATACTTGTGTTTGTGCAAACTGTGCAAAATGGATATATGTAAAAATAAATAAAATTCCAAATAAATTGGTATTTCTAACTCAAAGAAATCTGGAAGTGGCAAGTGATGGAATCGTTGCAAGCAGGTGCTTGTTTCTACAGTGGAAATGCTTTGTCCAGTCAAGTGTGCTCATGTCAGTTTCAGGTCAGACATGGCCATATAGTTTATTCAATAAAGACAATTAAAAGCCTTGAGTCTTTTATCAAGGATCTTTATGTAGAGGGGCGTTTTGCTTCCTTCCAAAAACTTGACCTCCCTCACACACATTTTTTCCGTTATTTGCAAATCAGGCATTTTGTGAAGTCCAAAATTTCTAATTTCGAACTCAGTCCAGAAAAACATGTGTTTTATGATATCTTTACAACCCCCCTTGATTCCAGACATCTTATTTCTAATTTGTGTGTTATTTTAAAGTTTTGTTACAGTATCCTCTATGAGATTTAAAGTTGCCTGGGAAAAAGATTTGGGAATCAAACTCTCCGCAGACACATGGGACAATTGTTTGACTTCAATGCAGTCATGCTCAGTCAACAGCAGACACCAACTAATTCAGTTTAAGGTCATACATTGTCTACACTACACTAAAGCCAAGCTCCATAAAATCTTTCCTTCTGTGTCACCAATGTGCGATAGATGTAAGACAGCAAAGGACACGGTTGCTCATGCCTTTTGGCTCTGTCCCTTACTGAACAGATACTGGACCAACATATTTGACTGGTACTCCAAGGCTTACAGTACACTTTTTCTACCAGATGCCGAACTTGCCATCTTTGCATTTTCACAAAACACATCTTCTCTCCCTCCCCTCAAACAGTGCAAGAATCTTTAATGCAAGGCATAGTGGTGGCTAAAAGACTATTGCTTAATAATTGGAAATCACCTTTACCCCCCTCATTCCAGAACTGGATTTCTGATATGATGTCTGTTATTCAGATGGAAAGACTCAAGAAACTTTTTCACAAGAAATTTTTTTGCAATTTCTTGATTTATTTGACAAATTTCTATCTCAAGAACAATTCGACCGGTCTGAGGTTTAAGCTATACACCCTCTCTAATTTTGATTGTATGTTTTGTGACTATGATGTGTTTGTCTTTTTTTTTCTTTTATATTGTCTTTTGTATGTCTAAAGTACGAGCCAATGTTTGTTCTTGTTCTGTGTGTGTGTGTGTGTGTGTGTGTGTGTGTGTGTGTGTGTGTGTGTGTGTGTGTGTGTGTGTGTGTGTGTGTATATATATATATATATATATAAAAAGCTTAAAATAAAGTAATTAAAAAAAAGCCTTGAGTCTGAGTAAGTTACACAAATAAAAGGTTCATTTAAAACATGTAGTGGCCCATGTACATACCGTATATGTGTTTGGTTTTGCGAATTCTCTGAGATGCTTGTGTTGATCCTGATTAAATTTGATGTGTTTCTTTAGAATCCTTTGTTGATTGCATTTTTTTATCAACAAGCAGTTCCCTGTACAATAACATTTTACAGCAGGGTGGCTCAGTGGTTAGCACTGTCGCCTCACAGCAAGAAGGTCGCTGGTTTGAATCCCGACTGGGCCAGTTGGCATTTCTGTGTGGACTTTGCATGTTTTTGCTCTGGCTGCTCCGGTTTCCACCACAGTCCAAAAACATGTAGTATAGGTAAATTAGGTAAACAAAATAGTCCTTAGTGTATTAGGGCATGTGTAAATGTGAGAGTATATGGGTGTTTCCCAGTACTGGATTGTGGTTAGAAGGGCATTCGTTTTGTAAACATATGCTAGAATAGTTGGAGGTTCATTCTGCTGTGGCGACCCCTGATAAATAAGGGACTAATCATAAGAAAAATGAATGAATAAATGAATGATTCTTTTTTACAACCCAAGGTCATTCTGATTACGTACCCCTATATACATTTCTGAAGAGCGCAAAATACGTCCCAGGAGCTATGTTTTTTTTTTTTGGCAGGTTTTGTGTTCGCAAATGCACCAGAGGCTGCTGTGTATGCATTTTAAGATCTCAAATTTCTCTCGCGAGTGCCACTCACACCTGCTCTCGCGTAAATCCACCAGAGGTCGCTGTCTACTGACTGACTGACTGACTAATCCCCCCACCCTTCCCCTTGCTTTAACCCAACCAATAGTGTTTTAAAAAGCACAGATTGACCCACACACCCTCTTCCCTAATTCCAACCTCAGTGTTTTAAAAAGCAATCCAGAAAAATAAAAGCCCCCTGATTTTTACCACGTTTTCACATTTTACTAGACAACCTGGTAAGCCATACATAGCTCTTGCTACATAATTAGCGATCTCCAGAAATGTACATAGAGCTACAATTTCAGAATGAGCCTATGTTGAATATTTAGAATTTATGATGCACGATAGTTCAGTAAATGATTTTATATAGCATGCCATCCAAAGTAACCACTTTTCAGCCTGTTATTTTCTTAACTGTAAAAAGTCCAAGATTGAACAATTATTAGAAGTCTGTTAATGTTATCTCAGAGCTACTCCACTGATGTAATTACACATCTTCCCCAAATCTCACGCCAGCAGCTAAAGGTTAATTTGCTCAGGCCAGCTGCATGTGCCTCTTCAGCATTTCTGCTGCTGATGTTAAATGATGAAAACTTTGAGTGCCAAGTCAAACAAGAATCCTGAAGTTTAATCCTCTAGAAGAAGAGCAACATGTCTCGCAGTCTCTTTTTTTGATATTTAAATGTATTCCCTTCTGAAAGATGATGTTTGACTGAACTAGGACAAGCCATTCTTGTTTAGAGGAGTTCTGGGAAGGACTTGCGGAAATCGCACAAATAAATAGCATCATGTGCAATCAGGCCATATGCTATGACTGACAGAATGTTCCAGCATGGATGGACGATAAAGCTGATGGCTGCACGGTTGAATCTTCTTGTCAGTAGATGACACTGGCCAGCCATTCAAATGAGTATGTGCATGAATAATGGAGGAAACGTGACTTTTGTGACAAAAAGATGATTTTAGTGTGAAAACATCCTCTTCTCCTTAGTGGTTGGTATGCAGTTTAACAATCTCATTTTGTGGATATTTTGGAAGACAGATTGGTGTAAAAAAAATTAAGGTTGTTTTCTGAAGCTGCGCTGAATTAAATATTGCTTGGTGCATTTTCTTTTCTTCAGATACCATGAACAGAAGGTCTATTTTTTGCATCTGGAACAAAACAAATGTATTATGAATCAGTTTGGCACACTGATTTCGTGAGAAGATGAAGTCAGTCCACTGGCAAGTGTTAAACAACACAATCTTGACAGAAATCACATCTACACAAACAAACAATGTTTATGTCTGCCAGTACGTTGCTCACTATCAGATAAGTTTATGTATTTTTTTACACATTTGTATCTGTTTGTATTTTGAAACCCTAAAATGTGATTTTCAAATATTAATTAGCATTGCAGTCGTGTTAATTTTTTTAAGAAGTAATGTTTTTATAAAAACATTAATATTATACTATATAACTTTAATATTTTGATTGTTTTCATTTAAAACAAATGAAAAATATTTCTAGAAAGGACCTTGAATGAGCTCCTAAATTAATAATATTTTTCACAGATGTAACAATAACAATAATTTCATAATTATTTTGGCCAAAACTGTTATTATTTTGCACTATAAAATAAAAAATAAAAAATTGGGAAAGCAAAATCTCTAAATGCTTGGACTTAATTAAATTTAAAATGAAAAATGAAGGTTTCTTTTCTGATTCAATCAACATTGAGATCTCTGACCAATATTATAATATCTATGTATTTAGGTATTTCGACAAATATAAGCTTTCTGTGGAATTGAAGATTGTGAAGGGGAAGACCTTTAAATGTACCCCAATAATAGGACAGCACTACAACACCTGCACATATGTTATCGCGAGCTCTTACTTCATAGGAGATCAACGATGGCGACTGCTGTAGTTATTCCAGTTGCATTATTTTTTTGGTATTTATTTTTAGGAAATGACTGAAGGCAACAATATCATGTTGTCATAACTATATAATGTGGCAATCAGCTTGTCACTGTACTGCGCATTTACACCGTGGCCATATTCGTCTGTGCTCAAGAAATTAACGTTATACCAGACACTGTAAAAAGATCATTCCCAGCCACTAGACTTTTCTGACAGGGTATTCGAGTGTCATCGAGTGACAGATTTGAAAGTATGTTGTGGGACTACTATAGAGGAGTTATTATTATGCATTATAGATAGCGAAATTTAGCAGTTTTTTTTTTTCATTTTATTTTTAAAAAGCATTACCATAAAACACAGCTATGAATGTATTAAAACATATGCTTGTTTGTTGTAAAAATTACAAAACATTTTTTAATTTGTGTATTTTCTGACTCATGTTCAGCCATGTTGCTGTTGTAGCTGGTGCATTTCGATTTTGGTTTCGAGTGTTGTCCTGGAAAATGTCTGTTTCAAGGGCTACACTCTACGTCTTTAAGCTAAAGAGAATTGGGAAGGCTAAGGGTTCGAATTGGGATTGGGCCTTAATGACAGTTGTATAAAGCATGCATAAAATCTCAGTCATATTCATGATTATGAAGGTTACACGACAGCCTTATGAACTTACTCAGTTCGTCCTTACGTTCTGATTTTCCCTGTTTTATATTTTTGCTGAGTTCATTTCTAAGCTACTGCCTGCAGCAAACATTTTGCCCAAATAAATAAATAAACAAAAAATGAACACATTTTCCATCAGACATGTCAGGTGAATTATGAGCCCCTATTTCCATTATTCAGTAACATGTACACCGTGCTATTTTCCCACTGTGGCAGGTTTATTGTGGTTGCGGGGCATGCTTGTCACAATCATATTAATCCACATAGAAATCCAGTCTCTGCATTTGTATTTGATGCATATGGCTTCCCAAGCAACATTTCAGCACTTCGTACAAGCTGCCAGCAGAAGAACAACCCTTGAAAATTCAAGCTCTTTGAAAAAGCATCATCTTTTGTTTCTCATCATTGTACCTTTGTTGTTTTACACTGGCGCTACAATACATGGGTGCGGGATAAGACGCGCCGTGGAAATCGTTTTCCGCATCCGATCAAGTAAGTAGAGCTGTAGCAGAGGGGCGTCTCTGAAACACCTGTTAACAACTCTGGTGTATCGCCGTAGGGAGGAGGAACATCAATAAGCCACTGAATATCCTCAGGCAGATCTTTAAAACAACAAATTAAAAGGGGTGGAGGAAGAGAGGTGTGTGTGTGTGTGTGTGTGTGTGTGTGTGTGTGTGTGTGTGTGTGTGTGTGATGAAGCTCTGGAGGATGAGTCGAGCTCCTGTTTTCACGCTGATGGGAGATTGAGTCCCCAGCCATCTGCTTCTTGGCCCACTCCAGGGACGCCTGTCTAGCTGAATATGCTCAGCAAGCAGAAAGGGAGACGCGGTGGCAGCACTGCTCTCCTGCGCAGGATTGCGGTGTGTGTTTGTGTGTGAGCCGGGTGATGGGCGACGAGGTGGCATCCGTGTGGGGGGTGAGGGTGACTGTCTTGTCTTGGCAGCGCTCCATCAGTTCGTGGCAGCCAAAGAGCTGCCAGCACATCCGCACACACTAATTCATAAAAACACACAGATGCACACAGGTACTGACTATCTGTGAAGCAGCCTGGGTGACCTTTACAAGGGGTTTTCGTGTAAGTGTGCTATAGAGCATTGTTGTAAGAATGCACTTAGATTTGTTTCACATGTAGTACATTTAAGGAGGAATGTACAGGATATTATCATAAATTGCTTTGAAGATTCCAGGAATGTTAAGTGAGCAGTGAGCACTACTAAAAATAAAGCTTCTTTATTGACATTAACTACGCTTACATGCACATTAGTAATTGTATTATTTGCTTTAATCTTAATAGGACAATAATACGATTAAGGTGTGGGTGACATGGTGGTGCAGTGGGTAGCACGTTTGCCTCACAGCAAGAAGGTTGCTGGTTTGAGCCTCAGCTGGGTCCGCTTGCATTTCTGTGTGGAGTTTGCATGTTCTCCCCGTGTTTGCGTGGGTTTCCTCCGGGTGCTCCGGTTTCCCCCACAGTCCAAAGACATGTGGTACAGGTGAATTGGGTATGCTAAAATTAATCGTAGTGTATGAGTGTGTATGGATATTTCTCAGTGACGGGTTGTGGCTGAAAGGGCATCCGCTGCGTAAAAACATATGCTAGATAAGTTCATTCCACTGTGGCGACGCCAAACTAATAAAGGGACTAAGCCCAAAAGAAAATGAATGAACAAATGATTAAGGTGTTTACATGAGTTGCTTTTTGAATGTTCCTTTCATGATTCCGTTTTACATGTTATAGCACATAATTCGATTAACGTCATTGCGTCAACGCGCTGTCCACCTTTCCTCCAGAGTTTCATGTCATTTAGGGTGTTTCATTCTTAATTGGTCGACTTTAACTGCAGTTTGGCACTTTCACTTTCATTTAGGAACATTTTCTGCATGCCCCCCCTTGACAAACGAGATATTGGATGCAAGAATGAACTGTTGGAAGAGTGTTGTTTTAATGGAATTTGATACCGTATGCCAAATGGGAGAAAAAAATCTTAGCATTTCGCGGTGTATGTGTCTGTGGTCCTTCTCTGACTCAGTGAGTGCAGAGAAGTGTCAAATAGCTGTGTGTATGGAATATCCAACGCAATCTCACGGCAATTCGTAACTTTTTGATTTAGTGGCGAATTGGTAATCTAATTTGTACAATTTAGTGCGATTTGCTCATCACCCAGTGACGGTTGGGTTTAGGGGCAGGGTTGGGTGCCACGTCTCCATTTTAAAATCGTACATTTTCATATGACTGAACTCGTACGAATTCGTACAAATTAGCCACTAAACTGACAAAACGTAAAATACTTACATTTTCTCTGCAAAATTCCTACACACGGTAATAGTTTGATTAAGGTGTTTACATGTCTGTACTGCACATCAATAATGCGACTAAAATTGCCATACTTCACATCTTAATTTGATTTCTTTTTAGTTTGATTATGACTTTAGTCAGATTGAATTAATCAAAAATTGCTGTTTACTTAGTAGACTCTTAATCGGAGCATTGTCTTAATCGTATTTTTAATCAAATCTAAAAAAAATAAATAAACAAGTAAACAACAGGGTGAGAATGTGGTAAAATCTGAAAACGTGGTAAAAAATCAGACGAGGGCTTTTGTTTTTCTGGATTGCTTTTGAAAATTGTTGGTTGGGGTTTAGGGAAGTGGGAAGGTGGGTCAGTCGATCTGTCATTCAGTCAGTCAAATAGTCAGTCGACAGCGGCCTTTGGTGGGTTTATGCAAGAACAGCAGGCTTGAACGGCACTCCTGAGAGAAATTTGAGATCTCAAAAAGCTTACACAGCGGCCTCTAGTGAATTCACGAAAACAAAAACTGCAAAAAAAATTTAGCTCCTGGGACGTACTTGGCGGTCTCCAGAAATGTATATAGAGGCATGTTTTCAGAATGAGCCTGGGTTGTTAAAGAACATGACTACGTTTTCAAATTCATCCATTTTCAGTCCCAAAAACAATGTTGTCTTTAAACGAATAGGTAAAAAGTATATTAGAAAAACCC
Source organism: Danio tinwini (assembly GCA_903798205.1). Classification (NCBI taxonomy): domain Eukaryota; kingdom Metazoa; phylum Chordata; class Actinopteri; order Cypriniformes; family Danionidae; genus Danio; species Danio tinwini. The sequence goes on along the minus strand of CAIGQZ010032266.1, from coordinate 9,637,913 downwards.
TGTTTTTGTCTAAAAAAGTTGTCATTTAAACAGCCCTCAAGAAAAAAAATGGTTCTTTATGGAGCCTAGCATGGTTCTTCTATAGAACAACACTACAACTACAGATAGAAAAATATACTTTTGAAACTTTTACTTTTGGAACTTTGGAACATACTTCGGATCTGTACTTTTTATTTTAAAGAGTGTGGTTTGGTGCAAGACTTAAAATCTTAAATTCTATCAGAATTTACTAATCCTTATCCTATTTGTTACCTTTGCACATGGAACAATAAATATTATATTTTGAAACAATATTTGCGGCAACTGAAAAAATAAGGGTGACGCGGTGGCACAATGGGTAGCATGTTCGCCTCACAGCAAGAAGGTCACTGGTTCGAGCCTCAGCTGGGTCAGTTGGCATTTCTGTGTGGAGTTTGCATGTTCTCCCTGTGTTTGCGTGAATTTCCTCCAGGTGCTCCGGTTTCCCCCACAGTTCAAAGATATGCGGTATAGGTGAATTGGGTGCTAAATTTGACTGTAGTGTATGTGTATGAGTGTCAATGTTTCCCAGTGATGGGTTGCAGCTGGAAGGGCATCCGCTGTGTAAAACATGCTGGATAAGTTGGCAGTTCATTCCGCTGTGGCGGCCCCAGATAATTAAAGAGACTAAGCCGAAAAGAAAATGAATGAATGAACAAATTCTCCAAATGTATGTGTTAATGATAATGTCATACTTGTAACAACAGAAAAGTGAGTAAACAGGGTGATCCGTCCCTTTAAATGTTATCAACAGCATCTGTGGCACAAGGCCATATGGGCACTTGGTCACATGCCCAGTTGCACCATGTGTGAGGGTGCACAAGGCAGGGCCATATAAATATTGTCAAATAGTGGAAAGAGCAGTGATATGGTGAGAGCTTAGCCACTAAAAATAACACATTTTATACAGTCAGTGACACTGTAACTGTAAAGTAGTGTAAATCTAGATTCTTTTTAAAGATAAGTATAAGATATCTTCCTGCTGTGCGACACTGTGTTTAAGTTACTGGTTACATTGCTTTCAAAGCTTTCAAAAAATGTTGAAAGATTGGAAATGCACCAGTTATTAAATGTTCACACTAATCTTACCAATTTTATATTAACACGATGTTAGGGCTATGCTTTCTTATGATAAACATTTAGCAAGTTTAGAAAAAAAAAATTAACTATATTAATAGCTTACTTAATTAATAATATAAACAATAATACACAATTTAACACACTATGTATATAAATAAACAGAATAATTAAATTAAAAAAAAATATGTTACAATGATAAAAGAATACTGAATCTGAAAAATAGTGAAACAAATGTCAGTAAGTAATAATCTAATAATCCCGCTTAAACTGAAGCCCTATATCGATTTGTCCATCTACAAATGAAACCAGAACAAATGTGGGTGATTTACAGTTTGAAAACATCTGAGTCGTGCATATTACCAAAGGTACAGTATTTACCATCCGCTAAATAGATGTGCTTTTTGTGAAAAGAAAGCAGAATAAAGTGTTAGACACGGTTCTCCACAATCAGCTGCATAAAACATGTCTTCAGTCCAGATTAATCTCCAGTGAATGTGAGCTGATAGATGAGATCATCTGCATCATTAACCTGAAGCCCATCGTCTTTACAATAACCTCTAGTTAGCTGGACTAATTTTAAATATGAGCAGTAGCCTATAATTGTTACTATATGCATTAATTTGTTCTTGTTAATGTTAGTGAATAAAAATACTCTTCATTGTTATAGTTGGTTGGCACTGCCATGCTTAATTATATTTTATTTTAAAATTGAATAACGTTTTGTAAAGGTTTTATGAACTAATTTTAACCTGAAGATTATTTTATTAATTTTAATATTTATATGAAAAATATAAAATAGTAATTCATGTATATTCTGTCATTATTGGTTGTTTTGTTATTTTCATATGGCGTCAAATGAGGAAAAAAAAGACATCAAATAAAAAAATAAGCAATCTGTTTCTAGAGATTCACCCATACACACAGGGCAGACTGTTTTTATTATGCAAACAAAGGTAGTTACAGATCTTTGACCCATTTTGTAATGTGCGAATCATTTAAATGAATTATCAGGGGGGGGGAATGTAGACTGGGAATTTGTTTCTGCTCTGCATTGGTTGTTGTAATTGACATTGACTGGATTTTGAGATATGTATGGGTCACTAAAATATTTATGCAAGCTTATTATTGATTGCAAGCTTTTAAACTGCATTTTTAT
>CAIGQZ010032266.1:9620333-9630659 GCA_903798205.1 Danio tinwini | reverse complement strand
TATATATATATATATATAGTTTAGTACCATAGCCTATATAATAAAGGTAAAGCAAATTGTATTGCAAACCAATTTAGCAGACATTACAAACAATTAAAATATCAGATATTTATGGTGTAAAAATAATGGTAAAACATGGAAAATTGGATATTAAGAGCAGTTTTAAAAAAATATGTTATATGACTTAATTGGAACACTAATGGGATTTTTTTAATTTAGAATATGTAATCTGTGCATTTATACCCATCCATCCATCTATCTGTCCATCTTATTCATAGCCTACATCACATCACGTCACATAAAATTTATATAGCTTTATGAATCAATAATTGTGTTGAACTGTATTTACTGGACACACTTATCTGCTGGCTGAGGGGTCTTGATTCAGAGAATCACTGGACAGAGAGAAAATTAGACACGAGTGATTCAGATATGAGTGGCTGCACTACGTCTCTCCTCCCACGCTTTCTCACGGCCACACTTGGCTGAGCAGCGACACGGAGCCGCAATGCCACAGAGATACACAGCAGGGAGCCTTAATTACGGCCTTAGTCAAAAAGAGCGCTGGAAGACGGAGGGAGGTGGCGACTATGAGCAGGCTGTTATGGAGTGGACACTGAGATTAATGGATACTTACTGTTCCCTCATTCTTGGAAAAGTCTTTCTGTGCTCTCATCCAGATGCTCTAGAAAAATGTGGCTGTTCAATGAGGGCAATACATAAAATAGATAATGATGTGAATGTCACAGTTAATGGTCACATTTTTTTTTCAGATTGTCTGTGGTAAATTAGAACATTTTACCTTTTTTTTTGTTCTAGGCCCACAAGTACAAACATTTCTTAATCACAGTGTATTTGCTATTTATTGTAGAAAATAACATCTTCAAAATAAATAGTGATATAATGAGACCCCAAAAGGCCACTTTGTCTAGCAAGTAGGTTAAATCTGGAAATGAGTGAAGCTTAAACCATAAAAAGTTTTAAAAATTTAATGAGTTCATCTTAAGTGCATTTGTGTTTCCTTCATGGTTTTCTTTGTTTAACTCGCATTATAATTTTATTGACCTTTTGTCCCTAAAAAAATTGCATGTGGAAAGTTTAGAAGTATATAAGTATCTCCAATCTGTTGTTCATAATAATATAATTTATTCATGTAACAAAATATGTTTGACTACAAACCTCATCACAAACATGGGCACTGTCTGTAGCCTACTTTGCAAATCAAGTCCTATAAAAAAAGATTGTAAAATGCACAAACTAGTGAGAAATAATGCTAAAGTTTGATAATATTCCGTACAAGTGATCTTATTCTTTCAACTCTTTTAGTGGTGCATATGCCGTAATGTGATTTTGTTGAGAGAAACTTAAAGGTAATACAAAAGTATTGCAACACATTACATTTCAGAGAAGTTATATTGCATTGTAACTGCATTCAAATGGTGATAACTATTCATTCATTCATTTTCTTTTGGTCTTAGTCCCTTTATTAATCAGGGGTCGCCATAGCGGAATGAACTGCCAACTTATGCAGCATATGTTTTACGCAGCCGATGCCCTTCCAGCTGTAACCCATCACTGGGAAATATCCATACACACTCATTCGCAATGGTAAATTTTTAGCATACCCAATTCACCTATACCACATGTCCTTGGACTTATGGGAAAAACAGGAGCACCCAGAGGAAACCCATGCAAACACGGGGAGAACATGCAAACTCCACACAGAAATGCCAACTGACCCAGCCGAGGCTCGAACCAGCGACCTTCTTGCTGTGAGGCGAATGTGCTACCGGTGTCCCTGGTGATAACTAGTAATATATTAAATGTGGAATTTTGGAAGTAACCTGGCTGGCTCTGTTAGGTTTAAAGCCATTATATAGCCACACTATTTGTGAAATATTCCTGAAGCCATTATTTAATCACATTATTTGTGAACTATCCCTATTAACCAGCCTGATCTCCCAAGGAAATGTAACTATTTACAAGTACAGTAAATATGAAAATGTACGATTTTAAAAAGGAGGCGTGGCACCCAACCCCACCTCTAAACCCATCCGTCATTGGGGGATAAACAAAATGGTACTAAATTGTACGAATTAGATTGTACTAATTCATACGAATTAGCTACTAAATCAAAAAATTACTTAGAAATTAGAATTGCCATGAGATAGCGTTGGTATTAACATAATACCCACTATGCGCAAAGTCAAGTAATACAGCAATTGCAATAAATGAATGAGTTATGAAACACATTCATTTATAAAAATGGGATTGCATTTAGCAGAATTGAATATTTTGCACATGCACATATTTACATTGTATGTATTTGCTTATGGTGTCATATCACTATTCCCTCTTAGGCATAATTCTATGTCTTCTTGCATCAAAACTAACTTCATTAGGGGTTCAAGCATAGCGCTGAAACTTCACTGTGGTTGTTAGGAAAGTTCAAGGGTTACTTTTCTTCCCTAAAATTGTTCAGTCAGATCACACTGTAGCTGATAAAAAAGAGAGTTGAAACTGTGTCAGATGGTAGTACCCACCCTGTCAAATAATATTCAGCTGCAGACCAGCAGACCCTGCACTTTCAGGCCACACTAAATTCAGAGCACTCAATCCAGGCCTCCAAGTGGGATGGAATAGCGTCAATTTGTGACACATTACAACAATAAATATTGTTTAGGGGTGGGGTTGGGTGCCATGCCCCATTTTAATATTCGTACAAATTAGTCACTAACTGATCAATTTAAAATAGTTATGTTTCTTTGTGAGATCAGGTTGGTTTATTTGTTTTATGAATTGCATTATGCGACCTTGAACTTTCTTCTAGCAACTTTTAACCTCAAAAAGTTTTTAATAGTATAAAGTGATAAATTGTCTGAATTGGTGTTGCATATTAAACTATAAAAACCTAATAAACTCCCAGTATATTTTCTGTTATTTTACTTTTTTTACTATATATTATTTCTTATACATTATATTATTTTAAACTACTAAAATGTCAATACAAGTCACTTTGTTAAACTGTAGAGTTGAATTTTCAACATCACAAGTTGACAGGGAAGAGATAAAGGTCCCATAATGCAATTCACAATCGTAAACAAACAGAAAACATAAAATACTGAAACTGTTAATTGACAGATATTTTTACAGCGCAGTTTTGGAATAACTGGAAACAGAGTGGTGACGTCATATGCACAAGTGATCTACCAGTCTAATTCTGGCCCGAGAACTCATTTGTAATCAACTACACCATTCCAGGCTCACGTGGAAACACAAATAGAACTGTACCTAACTGTTCCTAGAACGGTTCACCACGATAGTGGAAAAGTGCCTACTGTCCAAGGTGGCACCCAGGCTATCACCACATTTTATATGCACGAGCGACTGTATATTCAACGCAATCTCACGGCACCTCGTTACTTTTTTATTCAGTGGCTAATTCATATGAATTCGTACGATCTAATTCGTACCATTTAGTACGATTTGCTCATCACCCAATGACGGTTGGGTTTAGGGGGGAGTTGACTCAACTCGTACGAATTCGTACGAATTAGCCACTAAACTGACAAAATGTAAAATACTTACATTTCCTTGTGAGATCAGGCTGGTATATTGCACAATGTTTCAAACTCTGAACTTTGACCCGGGTAGCACGTATAACACATTTCTAAAGACAATGTTTAACTTCAGCCAATTCGTCACACTACAATTCTGCATTGCACTGGTCTGAAATTGTAAATCTTTTTGCTTTTTTGTAACACTTTGAACTATGCAGATTTAATAAAGAGTAAATGCTACATTTTAAAAAAAAAACCTTTTTACAAAAACACTTATTAGCCTTAAATCACGATAATTGCTGCTTTCAGCTATATTTCTTAAGTGATTTTGATCATATATTAGAATTAGATTTTTTAACAACATTTTATTAAAAAAAATTGACAAACATAATCACAACAATGCAATTGTCCTGTTTTTCTGAAATAAATGTTCCAGATTTTAGCTGTCTGTCAGCAAAAGGCTAGTGACTCATTATAAGTGCAAAGAGTAGCTTGTTGTGTTTTTTCTCTTCTCTTCTCTTTTTTTTTGGTGTGTGTGTGTGTGTGTGTGTGTGTGTGTGTGTGTGTGTGTGTGTGCGCTTTAGACCCTCCATTAAGAAAACATTTAAATGCCAGCATAGTACATCAAAGTGCAACAACAACAAAAAAAGATGAGTCATGGCCACCATTTCATGACAAGCTGACAGTATAATGATAACATCTGTAAGGCACTTCTTTAATGTTTCTGGGGGGAGTGACAAGGAAAGATAATAAGAGTCTGCGGAGGGTGTTCAATAAGAACTCGGATGGACGGTTGTAAATTAAGTTCAGTTTCAGGAGTGGAAGTATTGCAAGTATAGGTGACATTGCTAGATAGATAATGAGTTTTGGTGGTTTTCAAGCTACTGTTCGTCACAATTATTTTCCTTTTTTGTGAAATTGTTATTATGATTAATAATGTATTCTTATTAGTGTCAGTTTTTATATATGGTAAATAATTATGTTATTTTGTAAAGATGTAGGATCAGAATATTTTGAAAAGCACGCTTGATTATTATGTGTTTTGATGTTTGTGAGTTGATTTATCGACTGGTGAAACCCCATAGGTACATATCCAGACTTATTTTTTTTCCCATTGCAGTTTTTTATTTCACTCTGTATTTCCCTACGGAATAGCTATATTTTTCAAGCTGATAACCTTATTGAAACTTATAACAAAAAAAAACTAATGAAGAATATTTTAAAGCTAAAGTGTGCAAATTTTGGAGATTTATATCCACAGACAACTATAAGCAAGCACACTGTGTCCCTGGCAAATAACAACAATGTCTCAAACTACTGAAGTTTGAGGTTGAATCTGTTTGTCCGATAGCAGACAGGGAATGTTTGGTGAATATTTTTATGAAGGTTCACCGTCTAATGTCCTGTTTCCACTGAGTGGTACAGTACGATACGGTACGATTTGATAGGCTTTTATGGCCATTTCCACTGTCAAAGGGTACCAAAAAGCAAACCGTATCGTACCACTTTTTGGGTAATCTTTGGAAAGGGTACCTAGCACGACAATAGGCAGAGCTAGATGTGCAGCTGAACTCTTTTGGTTTACAGAGATACGTCACTAGCTCATGGACAAGCAGGAGAATAAAAACAAAGGAACCGCCATTTTTACAACAAAGAAGAAAAACAAAGAAGAAGCTGGAAAAAACAATCAGCAAATGATTCTTTCAGCAACCTAAAAGATGAGCAAATTGCATGTTTAACTGTTATCATCACCTTTTGGACTATTATGAACTCAGAATGATGGAAATACTTTCTAACAAGAGGTTACATGAGCCGGTGAAGATTAAAGATACAGATTAGAGGTTTGCACTGACTGGGCTATATTTCGTGTTGTTTTTTTTTGAACCCAAATAAGGACTAAATGTATGCTGTGTGTAGTTTATCTGTAATTGGTAACATATCGGAGACTGTAAGGGTCTGCATGTGTTCATATGTGTTGCATTTATTTATTTATTTCATACTGTATAATCGCAGACGTTACTGTAGGCTAATTTGCACTGTCATTGTTCTGCAGTTATAATCAAATCATGTTCATATAGAAAGGTTAGTAGGTATTTATGTGTATAAAGCATCTGTTTTGAGTGAAGTGCTTGAAAGACACATAAAGCTTTACTTTGACATTTCCTCGAGTGAGAATGATGACAACTGAAACTTTCTGTCATACACCCTGGTACCCTTTTGGCAGTGGAAACGCAAGCCTGATAAGGTGACCTGTACCGTACTGTAGCACTTATTGAAAAAACACAACACATTGAAAAAAATGTGATCAAAAAGTCATGACAACAAATGTTTTTGTTAAATATTTAATACATTAATCAGATTCTATCCTTATTTTTAAGTTATACAATTTTTAATTGATGTTTTATGTCAGTTTAATTGGCAGCCATAAAGTTTTTACAGTGTAGTGTATGTGCCAAACAAATCCTTTGATAATATTATATTGCTATTTAAAGATACACATCTGTGATGGAATTAACGGTATTTCACTGATGTTTTGGCAGTTTAGACATTTATCTGAATTTATTGTTTTGAGAATGTAATTCCAGTTTCAAAAAATGAGCCAAACCAATGGAGAAAAACTGTAATATACAAAATTACCACATTTAACTTTATGCAGGCAACAAAATGGGATTTTGCATTTAAATATTCATTTGAACACATTTATAGTCTTTTTAAAATATTCATTCATTCATTCATTTTCTTTTCAGCTTAGTCCTTTTATTACAGTTTTTCCTTTATTGGTTTGGCTCAGTTCTTGAAACAGGAATTACATTCTCAATACTCTAAGATTGTTTTGCAAAACAGTCTTACAGTTCAGCACAACACTATAGCTCACTCGCAAAAGCTCATATCTTTCCCAAAACTGTTCGTTCATATGTCAAAACTAAATTTCCTTCTCATTTAAACAGTCAGTGCCCCTGAAATCCTTGTCCCTTTGGCATTGTGTAAGCACTGCAAGTCAAAATGTTTAGATGTTTTGTCACTATGACAGAGGACCATTGAAATATCCCTCATGTCCACCTTTCAGTCTTAGCCCAGTTTTTGAAAATGGTTACTGAACAGATTTTTGTCTTTTGACAGAATGCAATTGTGTAAAAGACTAAATAAAATGAATCAATAAGATTTAAAAAATATTGAGAAATAAGGATTTTCAGTCTGATCTCTCAAGGAAATGTAACTATTTTACGTTTTGTCAGTTCAATGGCTAATTTGTACGTGTTCAGTCGTACGAAAATGTAAGATTTTTGAAAGGAGGCATGGCACCCAACCCAACCCCACCCCTAAACCCAACCATCATTGGGGGTAAGCAAATTATACTAAATTGTATGAATGAGATCATACAAACTCATTCGAATTAGCCACTAAATCAAAAAGTTTTGAATTGCCATGAGATAGTGTTGGGATTTTAGGTTAATCACACATTGCACTCATACTGCCAATGAAATTGTAACTGTTATCAATCACACACATAAATTAATTAACATAAAAAAGTACTGTATATAGCATAACATACTGTAATTTAAACACACAAACAAAAAACAATGAAAATTATATGCAGCCTACAGTGCTTGATTGGTCATCTGAGATGTGTGAAATTGCTCCTTTGTTAGTCAAGTTCTAGTGTCACCTGACTGCCAGTTGCTGTAATAAATGGATCAAATGTTCCACAGATTCATATATGATATTCATGGTATTATGTTCTTGACTAATTTTGACAATTGAACAGACAATTGTGCATGGGATGACTTATACAATGAAATGACGCAGACACATTTTGGAGCGAACAACCATTGAACAGAGAATCAGCAATCAGTTTAGATCAACTAGATCTATTCACTTGGAAATTGTGCTAAATGTAGGCTATCTATACTTAATCATTTGCAAAGATGTACTTTACATTTGCAATTTGATGAAATGAATGAGAAAAATTAGATCTGTTGTGAACAATTGCCAAGTGGCTTGGAGGTTTGTCCATGTTGTTTTGAGAATGTAATTCCTGTTTCAAGAAATGAGCCAAACCAAAGGAGAAAAACTGTAATACGGGGTCGCCACAGCAGAATGAACCGCCAACTTATCCAGCACATGTTTTACGCAGCAGATGCCCTTCCAGCTGCAACCCATCTCTGGGAAACATTCGTACACTCATTCACACTCATACACTACGGACAATTTAGCCTACCCAATTCACCTTTCCTGCATGTCTTTGGACTGTGGGGGAAACCGGAAAACCTGGAGGAAACCCATGCAAATGCAGGGAGAACATGCAAACTCCACACAGAAACAGCAACTGACCCAGCCGAGGCTCGAACCAGCGACCTTCTTGCTGTGAGGCGACAGCACTACCTACTGCGCCACTGCGTTGCCCCTTTTTAAAACAAACAAAAAAAATAAATAAATAAAGGCAAATCTAGTGAATGCTTTTCTACTGTAATGTGAAGAAGGGCCATGTAAAATAAAATCAATAGAGAGCTGTCATTCATGTATACGAAAACCTATGAGCATGATTCAATGCTAATATTTTTAGATAATCGTTTTAAGATCATTCACAAAGTGTAATGCGTGACATATTTTTCTGCTGTTCAGAAGGAATGGCTCTATTTATGTATAAATTACACATAGGCTGTTGGCCTATAAACTGTCCAGTTATGCATTAATTCATTTTTCTTCGGCTTACTCTCTGATTTATCAGAGGTGGCCACAGCGGAATTAACCGCCAACTTATCCAGCATATGTTTTACACAGCGGATGTCCTTCCAGCCACAAACCAGTACTGGGAAACACCCATACACTCATTTACACACACACACTCATACACTACACTCTCAGAAATAAAGGTACGTGAGCTGTCACTGGGGTGGTACCTTTTCGAAAGGTACACATTTGTACTTAAAGGGTCCATATTGGTACCTCAAAAGTATATATTAGTACCTACAAATTTTAAGAGGAACACTTTTGTACTTTTTAGGTACCAATATGTACCCTTGAAGTATTAATATGGACCTTTTAGGTGCAAATTTGTACCTTTTGAAAAGGTACAACCCCAGTGACAGCTCGTGTACCTTTATTTCTGAGAGTGTACAGACAATTTATTTTACCCAATTCATTTATACTCCATGTCTGGATTGTGGGGGAAACCCATGCTAACAAGGGGAGAACATGCAAACTTTTAACAGAAGGCAACTGGCCCAGCCAGGACTCGAACCAGCGACCTTCTTCCTTTGAGGCGACAGTGCTAACCACTGAGACAATGTCCCGCCCCGGTGAGTTTTGAACAAGTATAAAAATATTATTAATAATAATTAAACACTGTTTCAGTGTCTCCTCTGTGGATTCAGCAGTTAACTCCAAACTATTTTAAGGCTGAACTACAGTAATTTTATATTAGTGGCTGAAAAAGAACTTGAAGTTAACTTGAACTGAACTTTTATTTGTACTTTTAACTGACACTGAATATTAGGAGGGGGGTGGGCTTTCTTGCATTATTCCCTCTTTAGCAAACTAAGAGGGGCATGGAATATTGTGGCTGAAGCCATCAAAATGACATACACATGGACCGCCTTTACAAGCGCAGAAGCAAATAGCCAGACTTTGATAGAACATGACCAAAACAAATGTTTTTTTTTTAATGGATTAACTTGTATGGATTAATTGTTTACCTAAAAAATAACTACTTGTGTGGTGATTTCCAGCTCGCACACAAATTTAAACAAACAATAAATGATCATTTAGCTTCAGTCATGCACTGAATGACATTGTTCTTTTGTGTTTTGCGTTTCTGCACTTGGCCATATCGCCAGTGTGTGTGTGAGCTGATAAATATTGCAGAAGGTTTTGTGGGTTATTGTGCACTGAGCTGAGCCAGGGGGACATTGCAGAAGGCTTTGGATAATTTACTGTGCCATAAAGGCAGCATGAGTGATTTTCTTTAGTATTTATTGCCCCCCACCCAATGAATTGCCAAACCATTTCATTCGGTTTATAGCTTTATGCTAATGTGCGCAAATCAAATTAAGTTGAGTTTGTTTATTTATTTGATATTAAGTTGGTTCACTTTGTGATTTATTTGGCATTTCAGCAAATGCCATATGATGGAAAGCTAATAGCATCTGACACTTGTGCTTTAGGAGTTCCTAAAAAGCAAAGAAAGGCTAGAAACAGCTCCACAAAGTTTGCATGTCTTGTTAATAAAAATAATGTATTATTGAAGAAAAAAACTAAATCGGACTCTAATTTATACTTTTTGGACTTTTGCACGCCAGTCTTTCAATTAGCCTTTTCATAAGGTCTCTGAAATACATCAAATTCATGTTGACCACTTGTTATAAATATATCATATATAATAATATAAATATATAAAAATTTCAAAAAGGAATGAATAAATAAATGTATTTATTATCAAGAAAATTTGTTGTACTTTAAATTATATATAATATTTACTCATTGATTTATTAAAACTATATTATTGTTATTTATTATATTATATTATTTATTGATATATGAAGTTGGTGCAGCAAAAGTGAACCTTTCTTTTTCTAGCATGGGAACAATGTGCTACAGGTTTTTCTATAATTTTGGTATACTGATATTAGAATTCTAATTTACTTAACTTCATTCCAAACACTTAAGGGATAGTTCATCTCCAAATTTAAAAAAAAAATCTCATCTCATAGATATATACGTAGATAGATAGATAGATAGATAGATAGATAGATAGATAGATAGATAG